>NJRP01000001.1:985296-995332 GCA_003063835.1 Aphaenogaster floridana
TCTTACGACTCTTACGACTGCGACTCATTGTAGATGGCCCATAACGCGTTAACGCGTCCTGTGTGCAGTCGCCCACAAGGTTTTACTGCGTACGTTTTTTGTGGCCCTAAGCCTCTGTAATAGCGATTTTCGATTTGCTGACTCGACCCCGACCCGAGTCAGAAAAGTTAGATCAAAAGTTAGATTTGAACCTCGATGTCTGTAAAAATCTAACATTTGATCTAACTTTTCTGACTCGGGTCGGGGTCGAGTCAGCAAATCGAAAACGCTATAAATTAGTCGACTGCAGATTATATTATACTTTCCTCTTGGCAGGTAGGATTTATGCGCGTGCGGTTAACTGATAGCGAATTCGATCACTCGCACTACACTGAATTAATGCACATTTGAGGCTGTGTTACATATGGACATATCTAAATGCAATAGTATAATATAATCAGTTTAAAACGTTGAAATCATTAATGCATATTCTGCTAAATAACGTGATAATAGGCATTAATGACTATTTGTATATAGGGTGCGGTCGAGTTGCCGCTACAAATGCTTTGAAGCATTTTTTGATTGGTTAATTAATAGAATTCTTTATTCTGATTGGTTAATTAAACGCTTCGAAGCATTTATAGCGGCAACTCGACCGCACCCATAGTCGTATAAAATATTTATGTGCTTCTACGTTTAAATAACTTCATGTATAGCAGCCAATAGCAGCTTTTAATATGCACTAATCCAGTGTAGTGCGGGTGATCGAATTCGCTATGAGATTGAATTTCATTTAAAAAACCTGGAGAAAGCGAAGGACGTACGAAGTGCAATTAAAAACTTGTTGATAGCGAGAAATAACTTCACGAGGACACTGATGAGATACTAATGGAAGTTTGCGTGTTAAAATTAACTCATAATATAATATTATAATTTTATGATTTATTATTATTATAATGTATCTTAAACATACATATATACATATAGGTAAAATTGTTTACGTCAAAAGAATATTTGATTTTATTTAAAATTGCATATTTTTATTGTTATTATCCGTGTTTGATTATCGGTCGAGTAATAATTTGATGGAAAAAAAAAATGTAATTTGTGTTATAAAAATATGCGCGCTTATTTACAAAACATTTGTATAATAATAAATCGTGAATTTAATACTCTATTCTAAGTTAATTGCTCATATACATATATATATATATATATATATGACAACGATCGAAAATTTATATCAATTAATACATCTTCAATTATCTCTAGGCCCCCGGGGCCCCTTATTTGGTGGTCACGAAAATTTGTTGACGGTCTTTAATTAATAGTATCTCGTCGGTGACGAGGAGTATTTATCCGCTCGTTATCGGACACGCTGTATTACTTTTTTTTTTTTGTCCCGCCTAGATCCTGAAACTGGAGCTCCCAGATGACGCTACGTAAGCAGTGACGCGGTTGCTTTCTTTTTTTCTTGTTGTTATGACGTTACTCCATGGCGCTCCACCATGGCCTGACGCGCTACGTTGACAGGCCACGACGGCGGACGGACACAAATGTCAATGGGGATTTGACGCGTTGACGAATCGAGATCTCACGAGGACCCTTTCCGCACGATGGACCTGGCCAAGTCGTTCTTCAACGTTCGCGATCACGACGGTTACGTCGGGAAAGAGGAGCATAACGTGAGTACTCGCGCAGTCGTTTCGTTACGGCGCTCCGAGATTCACAAGTGCGTAGAATAACATGTGGAATCCGCGGTCCAGTTAACACCGTGCCGTCTAAATCATTTCTCGGAGATTTACAATGGCGCTTTTAGTGCGTACAAATATATTAAATGAATATATAAATGATATATATATGTGTGTTCATATATCATTTCTAATATGTATGAATGAATAAAGAATAGGTGAATGCAATGCCCAAAAATGATCTTATATGGGAACTTCTAATGATTGACAGAAAGAAAGAATACATGAAAAATGAATATATATATATATATATATAAAGAATAATATAATACAATAAAAGGATAAAAATGAATAATATGAATTGTATGAAATTATATTATAAAATAAATGAATTATATGAAAAATAAGAATAATAAAATTGTATGAGAAAAGAATAAAAATAATAAAATCGGTATGTGACTTGAGAGTTGCAATAGAAAGTTGTGAAAATGTAACTTTTCTTCAAAAATGTCGATTTAGATCAGCAAAGACTACGCTACCTTGATCATTTACTTTCACATGTTTTATGTTTGTCAAATGCAATTGTATGTTTTAGAAAAAATTAGAAACAGCCATCTCTGAAGATGAGGTTGAGGTAGAAATTGGAGGTTTGTGCGGCGAAGCTTTGTCGCCAGCACCGGGTGGTCCATTTTCAGCATTAACTCCATCCATGTGGCCACAAGATATCCTAGCTAAATTGAATCAACCTGATGATCCAAATTCACAGCCTGAATATAGGTGAAACTTATATGTATCAAATAGTAAAACTGCTTTTTGTATATATAAAACTATATAAAACACTATAATTATAGAAAACATAGTATTGTAAAATAATGTTTACAACTGTTCTATCAATCTAGATTTGATGAATTTGGCTTTCGTGTGGAGGAAGAAGACGGCCCTGAACAAAATTCAAAAAAATTACTAGGAATACCATTTGTTGAAGATCCCCAACACAGGTTAATTAATCATATTTTCTTCACATATCTCTAATGTAGAATATAGTTATAAATGTATTTATAATATATAGAGATATAAAAAGTAGACAAAATTGAAATCTATATCGATTTGTTCTTTTAGATTGCAATGGGTTGCTCTTTTGGAATTTAGCCATAATAAAGAAGTGGCGGAACTCTCCTGGCAAAATATAGATCGAAATCTACCACGTACAGACAAATTACGTGAAATGGTTCGCCGTGGCATACCCCATTCTTTGAGACCTCAAATTTGGATGTGCATGTCAGGTATGAAACAACAAAAACACAAATGTTAGACGACAAGTTATGAAAATATGTCTTTAACTACACAGGAGCACTTAAAAAAAAAAGTTCATCGGAAATAATGTACAAAGATATAGTGAAAGCCTCGAGTAATGATGCATTAATGACCAATAAGCAAATAGAGAAAGATCTCCTTCGCATTATGCCAGCCAACGCGTGTTTCAGCCATCTCCATAGTACTGGTATACCCCGTTTAAGACGCGTTATGCGTGCCTTAGCTTGGCTATATCCTGATATTGGGTATGAAGAAATACGATTAATTTTAAGGCTATTTTGTTAAATTAAATATATAATATCAATATATAATTTTTATTTTTTGCTATATCCAGTTACTGTCAAGGTACGGGTACAATGGCAGCGTCATTATTATTACTTTTGGAAGAGGAAGATGCATTCTGGATGATGGCAACAATAGTAGAAGATTTGTTACCAGCTTCTTATTATTCTTCAACGTTGTTGGGTAATACATTTTGCCAATCTTATAAAATATTTAAAGTCACAAAAATTTATACACAGCACAATACAATAAATTATAATTATTATTTCCAGGTATTCAAGCTGATCAAAGAGTACTTCGCACATTAGTAGCTAATTATCTTCCTGATATAGATCATGTTTTGGTGCAACACGATATAGAATTAAGTCTTATATCTCTGCACTGGTTTCTGACCTTATTTGCATCAGTTGTACACATGAAGATATTACTACGAATATGGGATATGTTTCTTTTCGATGGATCTATAGTTTTATTCCAAATTACGATTGGGATGTTAAAAATAAAAGGTATATTTTCAATATATATTTGTTACATTTAGAGTGATCTATTATTTTATATAATTATATTTTATATAAAATGCTTACTATCATCAAATATTCTTTCAGAAACAAATTTAAAACAATTGGAGAATTCTGCACAAATATTTAACGCTCTCTCAGATATACCAGGAGACATTGATGACGTGGACCAATTATTCAATGTATGTTACTCTTAATATAGTTTTGGAAACATGTTACGACAAAGCCTAACTGTTTTAATATATGTCTGATATATATTTTAGGTATCTTTAGAAGTTAGTGGATCACTATCAGATGTGTTAGTCGAAACTCATCGACGTCGTCATTTAGCTTATTTAATGGCTGATCAAGGCGGATTGGTAGGAAATCCGGATGCAGTACCGAACTTGCCAAAACAACATTTGAATAGGTATAGATGATGAAAAATATATTATGTATTCCTATTTAATATTTGACTATAACAATCACAATAATTTAAATCTTTTTTTTTACTTTTCATATATCCTTTTTGTGGTATTTTTACAGACGTCAAATGAAGCGAAACAAATCAATGTTACAAACAATTTTATTTGGAAATGACGATGGTGAAGACGATGCAAAATCTAAAAATATTCGTCAAACAGGTATGTACACATAGCCATGTAAAATTTTCAATAAAATTTGTCTGTATCTAATTTAATATATAAATTTTCAGAAATTTTAGTCGACTTGAGGGAAGCTGTTTTACAAGTTGCAAGGCATTTCATAAATGTCGATCCAAAATTAAATAATATTGTTCTTATAGCAGATTATACAATGGAAAGTCATGCAAAAGACCATGACAATTATGTCAATGTATCCCGGACGCGGAAAAGAAGAGCAAAAGCTTTACTAGGTACCAATTTTTTTTTCTATTGTATATTACAGCAATATAATTTTAATAACAATAAAAGTAAAAATTCTCACGCAACTCTTAACAAATCAAGTTAGTTGAAAAATGTTTTGCAAATATATTAATTTTGTTACAGACTTTGAGAGACACGATGACGATGAACTTGGTTTCCGAAAGAATGATATAATTACAATCATTAGTCAAAAAGACGAACATTGCTGGGTAGGAGAACTGAATGGATTGAGAGGTAATATATGTACAAAAGGAATTTTTTAGTATTATTTAAGATGCTGAGTATATTACAATGAAATGAGTTTATGATATTCTGAGTTTTTTACAAGCAATTAATTTAAAAACAATATTTAAAAAAAAATTTTTTTTAAATATTGTTTTGTTATCTTTTTGCGATTTTTGTAATATATGCCGCTAATAATCATACAAACTCTTAAAGTAAATTTATATTATTTTTTCATTTTGTGGTAAATACATGACAGTCAATATATTAATCTAACAACATATTTTTAGGATGGTTTCCCGCGAAGTTTGTAGAATTACTGGATGAACGAAGTAAACAATATACATGCGCTGGAGATGATGCAGTTAGCGAAGCTGTTACTGACTTAGTAAGGGGTACATTGTGTCCCACTGTGAAAGCAGTATTAGAGCATGGAATGAAGAGACCGTCATTTTTGGGCGGACCGTGTCATCCGTGGCTATTTATAGAAGAAGCTTCTAACAGAGAAGTGGAAAAAGACTTCAATTCTGTTTATAGTCGATTGGTGCTATGCAAAACATACAGGTTGGATGAAGATGGTAAAGTCCTGACGCCAGAAGAGGTATCACAGATTATTTATTACCATTTTTATTCGGGTATATATTCAATAAATAATAAAGAAAAATTTTCAGTTATTATATCGTTGCGTTCAATCTATAAATTTAACACATGACAATGCACATGCTCAGATGGATGTGAAATTACGTTCTCTCATCTGTCTTGGATTAAACGAACAAGTACTTCATTTATGGTTAGAAGTTTTATGTTCCTGTGTAGAAGTAGTACAAAAGTGGTAAGTATAAACATATTGCCAGCGTGTGTGTATTGTATATATTTCTTGTTACGATATATAATAGTATATAATGTTTAGGTATCAACCGTGGAGCTTTATAAATAGTCCAGGTTGGGTGCAAATAAAATGTGAATTAAGAATATTAAGCCAATTTGCATTTAACTTGAATCCCGACTGGGAACTACCACCCAAAAAGGAACAATCACAGCCTTTAAAAGATGGAGTTCGTGATATGCTAGTCAAACATCATTTGTTTAGTTGGGATCTTTAGCACATGAGGTAGTTTAATAAGGCTATGCCATTTCTTTGGTTTTCGTCCAAAAAACTTGGGATCTAATTTTCTATTTCTAGTCTCTAATTTATTGTAGTAGAAAAATCAGAATATATTTGAATATATTTTAATTAAAAAAACATTTTTATAAATAACAGCAGTCTTAACAATTGAAAAGATTTTTATCGTCCAAAATTTTGAAGTTTAATGCGCACTAATGACTAAGAAATGTAATGTACAAATTAATAATCTCGTTTTTATCATCATTATATAAATTATAGGTCATTATATATCATTATATAATTTATAGATGTTATTAATACAGTTTATATTATTTAGTTGCACAGACACATAATGAACAATTATGATAGAAGAAATCCTGCTTATATATTAAATCTTTTCTTTTTTATATATGCAAGCAAATATTTTAAAAAGCTTTTTAAAGTAGTATCTCTGTCAAAAAAATTCTGTATCTATCAAAATAATTAACAGCTACAGAGGAAAATAAGATATGATATATATGAAACAAAAATATTTATATAGAAAGTATTAGATAACCAAATGTAATTGTGTCTAATTGTATAAATGTTATTGCGTAATTATATCTTTCTTTATGAAATATTAATTTTATATTTCTTTGTCATAAGTACTAGAAAAACGTTGATATAGTCAACAAATAATATAATACATATATATATATATATATAAATATATATTATACGATCTTTGTAGATATCTATGTATGTAATAGAGAATATATATTGTCATATCTTCAAGCGTAATGGATATGTTATGTAGTAAATGTTATAATTTAAGAGATTTATTTTTAAGCAGTGCCTTTGATATAAGGATATAATTGAAGTATTCTATATATATTTAAAATTTTTCAGTATTTACAATATAACTTATCTACTTTCTTCCAAAGAAACATTGTAGAATGTATAATTTATTTTGTACAACGTAATTATGGAATAATGTGGAATTTTTCATAGATGTAGTCTTTACATACTTTTTACTTAATCAAGTTTATGCTTTTTATTACAACATGGATCTGTAAAATTTTCATCGATGATTTTTACGTTAAGAAACGGCTTTTCTTTTTTAGTCTCAGTAGTTAAAGATGGAGTTTGTATAAGTCTGTCTTTGTCAAATTTTAAGGGAGCACGTGTAGCCTTGTACTTTTCGATAGTCAATGTGTCAATATGTAAATCGTGTACGTCCAAGATATCTTCTTTATATATTGGTTTGTCAGAAGAATCAATCTCACACTTGCACGGACGTTTTTTGATATAAATAAAATGTAAATCCATAACATTGGTGCCAGTGATTCCTGTCTTAATTAAGTCCGCCCCCTTCTTGAAGCGTGAATAAAAATTATACGAATCGTTTTCTTTTAAAACATTTTCAGGTAACATGCGTTCCACTTCCATTGCCTTTAATTCTAAATGATCGATATGTTCATTATCATCTTCTCGAGGAGACTCTTCCGTTGTATTACTAGAATCTCGTTCCTTTAGTTCAATATTGGATTTTGTTATAAACTTATTCGTTTGCTGTCGTTTGCATGAATCCTGCGCCAGAGTTTTTCTGTCTGTCATTGTTATTTCCTGTTCATTATCTTTGGTAATCATAGATTTTACTTTTGCATAAAGATCATGCATTACAGGTGCAATGGCAGGATAACCAAATGCACCTGCTGCATCAGTAGGACCATCTTGACCATCAGTACCTCCACTGAGCATTATCACATCGTATTCGGCAAGTCGCGGATAACTTTTGATTTTTGCTAACCAATCTAGGGAAAAACGTAAAGCTAACTCCTGATTCCTACCGCCTTTTCCTTGACCTGTTACTACAACAGTGGGCTCTCCTCCACCGATTAAAACTATACCACCGAGATTGCCAATAATATGAAAGATTTCATCGACTTTATCAATAGATAATGAAAGTATTGGCATAGTCCGTACTCTATCATAAAATTCTTCTCTCTCCAGCTCGTTTAACAAAACGAGACATATCAGACTTGTTATGTGAACATAAGCTGAACTAACATCCTGTACATTCCCTGTAACATCACTCCTTAATATTATCGGAGTCAATTTTTTGCGTAAAGCTTCAAGACTTGCAGCTTCAAGAGCCACTGTATTGTTTCCTAGAATCATATTCGTCACGTGTTTGAACTGTTTAGCCCGATTTAACAGCGGTCTGTCGTCAAACGTCTCCTTTGACTTTATAACTGCCTTTAAGTCACCCTCTAATGACTGATACAAGTTATACTTTTTTAATATAGCGATAACATTCTTTGGTGCCCTCGGGCTATAAACAGTAGGGCCACTGGCAATCAAGTCCACAGGATCACCGACAATATCAGACAATATCAGAGTAATAACGGACGCGGGATAGGCCATACGTGCCAAACCACCGCCCTTTACCAGGGACAGCTTTTTCCTCACGGTGTTAAGCTCGGTGATATCGGCACCTGCGTTCTGAAGCTTCTTACAGAGCTCCAGCTTGTCTTCCTGATCCAGGACGGGCCTCGGCATGTACAGCAACGCAGAGCCTCCACCCGACACCAAGACTATCAGAGTATCTGCCTCGGTCAATTTTTCAACCAGGTCTATGATGTCGTGCGTGGTGTCCAACGATCTGCTATCAGGTTGATTGTTGACACCACCCTCGCGGTAGTCTATCCTACTGTCGTGCAACTTGGGGAAGCCGGACTTATCCTCGAAGCTCCACACAGCGTCCCCCGACAGACTCGGGACGCTGACGATACCCTTCTTCAAGACGTCGCCGAGCACTCGTTCGAGCTCCACGGCCATCCCCATAACCGCCTTACCGAACCCGACGAGGTAAACGTCCCCCTTCAGCGGGAAGCTCCTCTCGTCGACGTGCAAGACGTTACCGCGGAGTTTCACTCGCCTCCTTATGATCTCGTTCGGCGACACCGCTTTCACGGCGGAACGGAAGATATCTCGCAGATGGGCCCTCGACTCCGACAGGAATCTCGCGTCCGTTGCCATGCCGCGATTTGAATGTGTACACTTGGAAATTTTCGAGAGGTTAGGATGAAAAGTAATCATGCGACTGGAAAATCAAAACAAACATAAACGAAACGCTTCCGCGAGGCGTTCAGCTCGGCTGACGAAAATCGAGACACTTGCCTGTGCAACTTATGAACATTAACGAACTTATGCAATATTATTCTCTGTCGCATTATGATCGATTACGCATCGACCGCAGCGTGGAAGATACTTTCTGCGAGATAGCACTGCGGTGGTATATCTGTTTTTTTTTATCGCAGTTTCCACGCCACGTGCCACGTCACGCGTTACGAAAGATTTAAATTAAACATCCGGATTTTCCGGAGTTTCGCGAAATACACGATTCTGTAACTTCGTACGCGCGTTATGCAATTATTCGTTATTCGGGACGTTTTCGAGAGTCGGCAAATCGCGGCTGGATAATCAAACATTCGTACAAAAGCATATATCCTTTTATTTTGCTCCGACATTGCGGAGCACTAAAATTCAACTTGCGAATCTATAAATACAGTCGTTAGTTTATTAATCTTGCTTTCACGGCTATTTCTTGTATCTGCCGGAGAAAGAAGTACCGTCGACCTACAAATCGTGACTGACGTTTCTACAAGAGTATGTTAGAATCTGAATAGCGTGCTCTCTCTTCTCTCGGCAACAGTCGCGACGGCGACAAATAAGATCGAGAAAATCGAATTATGCCCATTTCTATCAATGTAGATTAAGTTTAATCTCGATTTAACTTAGTTTTTACAGAAAACCCAGAAAAATATAAAAAATTTAAACTGAGATTAAAGTTAATCTACATTGGTAGAAATGGACATTAGTCTGTTAGAATAAAAATTTGTAATACTTAATTATACGTGTTATTCGCAAATGCAATGAAATACGCTCGAAAATTTGTCGACGAAATTATAAAGTTAAATTCAACTCAATATAAATAGAAAAATATAATTAGTGCTACTAAAATATTTTTCAATCCGAATCAAAAGCGAAAACGTAAAA
>NJRP01000001.1:996039-1006079 GCA_003063835.1 Aphaenogaster floridana
ATCAAAAGCGAAAACGTAAAATGATTAGAGATCCTGTCTAAGAATCTTATTATAGTATAAATGCAGAATAATATAAAGAGGGGGGGGGAATCTCTAAAACTAAATATATATATATACTAAATCGTTGGATGTTGTACTTCGAATTATCTTTTATATTTAAAACCGCTTTTACAACTCACATAGATTGATAGATTAACTTTTAATCATTAGGAAACTGTTTCCATTAAATAAGTGAAATTTAGATTTAGACAATCATATTTGGCATTAAATTCGCAATATAAATTGAACCGGTTGAAGCTACACAAGTATATATTTTATTGTATAATATTGTATGGAAAGCAGTGTTGAAAATGCGAAACCCAAACGAGTTGACGTTCAAAATTCTTGTTGGCCCTGAAAAGGGCCGTTTTATCATCGTAGTCATTCCAATTTACTTGGAACTAGTGTACTTGGTCACTGCTTTCGTGCCTTCACTGACCGCGTGCTTCGCCAGTTCACCCGGCAACAGGAGCCTCACAGCCGTCTGTATCTCCCGGGAGGTGATCGTCGAGCGCTTGTTGTAATGCGCCAGTCTCGACGCCTCCGCGGCGATTCGTTCGAACACGTCGTTTACAAAGCTGTTCATGATGCTCATGGCTTTGCTGGAGATCCCGGTGTCCGGATGTACTTGCTTCAGTACTTTGTAGATGTAAATGGCGTAGCTCTCCTTCCTCTTCCTCTTCTTCTTCTTGTCGGTCTTGCTAATATTCTTTTGGGCCTTGCCGGCCTTCTTCACGGCCTTGCCACTCGCTTTAGGGGGCATCTTTTCGTACAGTCGAAAGGCTTGCGGATGAAACCACGATACAGCGTCCTCGAGGTGCACGGGAAAAATGAGCTGAAGCGAAAGACCGAGATATTATATATATATACTTACTCCCGGCTGCTCCGGAGCGCCAATCAGAAGACGGGAGCGCGACCACGTGTTTCTATTGGTGGCGGAGCGCTGCTCCGGCGGGATATAAGAGGGCAGCGCGCGGCTCCGTGGTGTCACAATCCTCTCGTTTCTCACGCAGAAAGGATATCCGTATTCGTTAGCTGAGCAACATGTCTGGACGCGGAAAGGGTGGCAAAGTTAAGGGAAAGGCGAAGTCTCGTTCCAACAGGGCGGGACTTCAGTTCCCCGTGGGACGTATTCACCGATTGCTGCGGAAGGGAAATTACGCTGAACGCGTCGGCGCTGGAGCACCGGTCTACTTGGCCGCGGTCATGGAATATCTCGCCGCTGAAGTACTTGAGTTGGCCGGCAACGCCGCTCGTGACAACAAGAAGACTAGGATCATTCCCCGTCACTTGCAACTCGCCATCCGCAACGACGAGGAGTTGAACAAGCTGTTGTCCGGCGTGACCATTGCCCAAGGTGGCGTTCTGCCGAACATCCAAGCCGTACTGCTGCCCAAGAAGACCGAAAAGAAAGCATAATTATAATCTGGCATCCATCACAAATGGCCCTTTTCAGGGCCACAAAATTTTATGACGAAGGAATAATCTTATTCAGCATTAATACCCTCATTACTCCTAATGAATGTTTATACTATGTAATTAAGTTATTAACAGAGGTAATAGATAGTGATAGTATTGTGATCTTAATAGTATTAATAGTGATCTTTTGCGTATGAAATCTTTTGAATATTGCGATGTATACACCATTCGCTTTTATTGTATACTTTAATATTAAATGTTTTATTACAACTTGAATATTTCAAATGAAGTTGATCACATCTCAATTCTCATCAATCAATTGCTGCACGAACAGCACTTTCTTTCTTATTAGTTCTTTAAAAATTCTATTATTTAATATCTTCTTTTAGAAATATTGCTAAGTAAAGCAAATATATTATTTCTTAATATTGGAAAGTCTGAGTTTCTGTTACATAAATGTCATGGTTTTCTCTAAATATTTTATAATCTCGCTTGCTTTGTAAATTTTGCTGAGATAATATAAAATAACAAAATAGTAGAAACAAAAATATACAATTAAGCGCATATATACTTTAAGTTTCAAATATTGCTCGTATTTTATTTGTGCTTATATACTCATCCAATAAATACGTGAAAACGGTTTAACAGTTGGCCTGGGCAAGGCACGTCATGCGAAGTTGTCTGGATTCTCAACACAATGTATCACGAAATGGCGTTGAAAGAGAAGAAATGTCCTCCCATTGTTCGATTGTCAAATGTAGTCACACAAAGAAACATGGTCCTGTACCATTCGTACAATTTTTACGTTATAAATCAGGTTCTAATACTTATTTAAAATTATATAGCCCATACTCTGGAAAATAAAACTATTCTCTATTATTAACAAAAATATATAAGAGATTACGTACAATGCTTCGTATAAAATACGAAGCATTTTATACGTTCTAATACTTATTTATAGACATCGGATTTTTCATATGCAGATTGGTGGAAAAGAGCAATTAATAACTAAGATTATGTTATTTATATATAATAAGCAAGTAAGAGATGAATACCCAGATAGCACAGAGAATCGAAAAAGAATTCTTTTTTATGTCACCAATTCTGAATTCTTTTTTAGATGCAAAAAGAATTCTTCTTAGAAAAAGAATTCTTTTTGCATCTAAAAAAGAATTCGAAATTAGTGACAATAGTGACATAAAAAAGAATTCTTTTTCGATTCTCTGTGCTATCTGGGTATTCTTCGCCAGTGAATAATAAACCAAAGAGGAGATTTGTTTCGACACTACTGGCCAATTTAATTTTAATTTAAAATGTCACGACGTTTTGACCATGGATTTTGGTCCTTCTCAAGTGATTAAATTAAGATTAATTATATAGATCATACACAATTACATTTTATATGACGACTATTTTACTTTATATTTTTATTCAACTATGACACTCTGCATATTTCTCTGGACTTTGACATATTGTTGGAACATTGTCATTTCCATTGGATGTAATTGTGTATGATCTATATAATTAATCTTAATTTAATCACTTGAGAAGGACCAAAATCCATGGTCGAAACGTCGTGACATTTTAAATTAAAATAAAATTGGCCAGTAGTGTCGAAACAAATCTCCTCTTTGGTTATTTATAATATCCAACATATTTATACTGCAACATATGTTGGGTATAAATATGTTGGATATTATAAATATCATAATCTTAGTTATTAATTGCTCTTTTCCACCAATCTGCATATGAAAAATCCGATGTCTACTTATTTAGAATCATATAATCCATACTCTGGAAAATAAAACTATTCTCTATTATTAACAAAAATATATAAGAAATTACGTACAAAGCTTCGTATTTTATACGAAGCATTTTATACGTTCTCTCTCTAATATTTATTTAGAATCATATAGCTCATACTCTGGAAAATAAAACTATTCTCTATTATTAACAAAAATAAATAAGATTACGTACAATGCTTCGTATAAAAACGAAGCATTTTATACGTTCTAATACTTATTTAAAATCATATAGCCCATACTCTGGAAAATAAAACTATTCTCTCTATTATTAACAAAAATAAATAAGATTACGTACAATGCTTCGTAAAATACGATTCCCTTAATTTGCATCTCGAATTTCACCGTGAGATTATATAATTCGTTTCAAACGTAGTCATATTTACATAATTACAATTTTATTATCATATATATTAAATCATGTGTGCGTTAAACCTAATTGTTTAATTAAAAGACACGTCTGGCGACAAGCTACTCCAAAATTTCTACAGTTTATTAACATAGAATGATCCAACTGCAATTTTGACGTATTTTTAACGTCTTATACGTATTATACTTAAAATGCATTTTGTTAGATTGTTAAACTTATTTTACTGTGTTACAAATTATCCGGATATAACGTTTAGCTCACGTATTCTGCAGCTTGTGCTCCAGTTCAACGCAACGTCGAAAGCGTGAGACAGCTGTTGCTGCAGCGCGCCAATGGGTTTGGCTCGTCGCAGCCGCGCGACGTGATTGGTCGTCGCGCGGCTGCTCCGTTTCGTATATAAGGAGCGCGTACCTCGACGGAGAATCAATCGACGCTTCGACTTCGTTAGGTCTACGACTCGTACGCTGAGAGCTTCGTTGCGACTGATTTCATCATGCCACCGAAAGCCAGTGGTAAGGCGGTGAAGAAGGCGGGCAAGGCTCAGAAGAATATTAGCAAGACCGATAAGAAGAAGAGGAAGAGGAGGAAGGAGAGCTATGCGATCTACATCTACAAGGTGCTGAAACAAGTACATCCTGATACTGGCATTTCCAGCAAAGCCATGAGCATCATGAACAGCTTCGTCAACGATGTGTTCGAGAGAATTGCCGCCGAGGCGTCGAGACTGGCGCACTACAACAAAAGATCGACGATCACGTCTCGTGAGATACAAACTGCAGTGAGACTTCTCTTACCCGGAGAATTGGCCAAGCACGCAGTCAGTGAGGGAACTAAAGCAGTGACCAAATACACCAGTTCCAAGTGAAGCAACATTTAATACATCCTGCACTTTAACATCGGCCCTTTTCAGGGCCAACAAACACTTAAAACGTGGAAATGTCTCGTTTCGTTTGATATAACCCATATCCCCATGTTCCTAGCGTGTTACTTTGAAAATAACCGACGAAAGTATATAAACTTGTAAAAACATATAATCGCGATAATAGAAGTGATATTTACAGTAACGATAAAAGCAAACTTATTTACACAGTTTATTTGTTGTCATGTAAACGTCTTTGAACGTTAGATATTTCAATTTCAATCTGCGTTCAGCAGAATACTTATTTTGCAACTGTTGAAAGTTTTCTTCGCTGGGATTGATTTATTCCTCTAGAGCTAAATGAATAGTCCAATCCCAGCGAAGAAAACTTCCAACAGTTGCAAAATAAACGGTCTGCTGAACGCAGGCATTAAGTTCAAATATTCTAGATTATTGTCTGTCTTATATATAGATTCTTAAATGCTTTATTATTCCATTTATTACTAACAGACGTTACTAATATCATTTGTGACATTATATCTTGAATTTTTTATTCAATTCAGCAAGAATTTAGTTGCGAATAATTCGAAATTATTCCAATATCTCAGATTCATGTGGCGACCTTTAAGAGAGCTATTTTTATTACGTAAGTATTCAGAAATAAAAATCACTTCTCAAAGAGACAGGATATATATGTATATAAATACTTTTCTAATTGCTTTTTGCCATTTAGAAATTCAGAGATTTATTGAACTTTTCAGTTTCATTCATACGTTACGTTTTTATAAGAATGCTAGATAAAACCACGGAATTCTCTTGATGAAAAATCATACTCTATCATTTATCACATATACATTTACAATATTTTATTCGCTTACACAGAAGTAAGGGAACCTTCGTTTAATTAAATCATTGCCTTACTTACCATTCTCTAGAATATTCGAGATGAAATAACAAGTTGTTTTGGTAAATATTTAGTTTAACCCGCTCCACTCAAATTTTAATCAAATTATCTTCAATCGATGGGCTTCTGTTTAAAAACAAAGCTTTGAAAAATAAAAATCGTCGCTCGATAGTATAAAAAGAGTTATAAATCATTAAAAGTGGCGCTTTTGTAGGTTAGGAAATCCGTTATACCGACGAATACTGCGACATGAACATGCGCCGTGATGAAAAAATTACACAAAGTTTGAAATATGCACTTATACGATACATACATCGCCCAGTGATTTCGATACAAAACGAGATCGATAATTTGTACAATTCTGCATAGATTTGCAACTTTTCACGCAAAGCAAGGTCCACTTCACATCGCCCGGTGCTTTTGATGTGATGAGAGCTACGGTTTATTTGATGCTACAAATGCTTCGAAGCATTTTTTGATTGGTGAATTAGTAAAATTCTTTCTTCTGATTTGTCAAGGAAATGCTTCGAAGCATTTGTAGCGTCAAGTGGACTGCACCGAGGTCTATAACTGCACAATTCCACATGGGTTTGCAATTGCAAAGCGAGGTTTAAACGTAAACAAAAATTAACCTCATATGCAAAAAGTTGCAAACCTATGTGGAATTGTACGGTTATAGACCTCGTCATACTGAAGCACCGAAGTATTGAATGATGTGAAGTAGACCTCGCTCTGCGTGGAAAGTTGCAAAAAAAACCTACATATATATATACTCTTTTTATTAAGGATGTTCAGACTAAAATGATGAAAACTCGCTAAAACCAATTGGATTCTATAGATTTCATCATAAAAAAATTCTGTAAAAGTTTATATTAAGGCTGTTTAGGAAGCTTGTTACTGAGAAAATTACATAATAAAATTACACGTAGTCTTATGGAAAATGGGGGAAAAATTATTATATCTCAGTGAAAAATGATGAAGAAAATATGAAATTTTGCAAGTAGAACGATTAAGACTACATAATTGTCTATACCAATTTTTAGCTTAATTAGGAGACTCGTTCTTTTTATTTAATAATGTTTATGTTTGTATCTAAGTTTATGTATATGTTTATTGTCTCGACTTGCTTACATACGCTCAAATACAGATAAGAAGACTATTGGTCTGTTTCTTGTCACTGCACTTCTGAGAACTAGTGCAATAAGTTAGAATGAGACAAATATATTTTCTTTCATTCTAACTTATTGCACTAGTTGAACTAGTGCAGCCAGTTCTGCAATAGAAAACAAACCTCTTGAGTGATACGTACACTATCGAATGCCATTGCAATATTGCTAAAAATGCGAAAAATGATTTAACTCTTAAAACTGATTGTTCATAAGCAACTTAACTTTTAGCAGGGAAAAAGTACCTCCCAGTGAGAAATAAGAATATCAAATAAGAGTCGAAATGATATCGAAATGTACATTTTGATAGTATATATTTCGACTCTTATTTGATATCAAAATGTATATTTCGATATTATTTCGACTTCTTATTTCTCACTGGGCTGTACCGTCTGAACATCCTTATAACTTCAGCTACAGCCAAGAAATGGCTTGGTTTACAATGCTTCCTTATAGCACTCATCCCCTTCCATACTTTAAATAATTTTACATAATTCTTTGATTGCACTCATCCGTCCATACTCCTATTCGCTCATTATCCTTTCCCCACACAGCACACGATATTGCGATATCCACTAGATATCCGAGGGATATCTCAATAACCGTAGGATCTCCATGGGATCGCATTATGTCCAATTGGACATGTGGATCACTCTGGGATATCCTCAGGATAAAGTGTGCTGTGTGGGTCGTCTCATCTACTTATTACATCTATTCTACTCTCTCCCTCCCTACTTAAAAATTTTTATTCTCAATTATGATCTCAATTACGACCTCAATAACAATTTTTTAGTAGGGCCCTATCTCAATAAATATTTTTCAGTAGAGGCCCCTACTGAAAAATTTTTATTGTCATAATTGAGATCATAATTGAGAATAAAAATTTTTCAGTAGTTTGCTCTTATTAACTCCCTCTCTTTCCACAATTTTCTTAACACAATTCCTTTTTCTTTATCTAATTCGTCATTCCAAATTCTTTCTGATGGTTGCAAATCTACATGAAATTGTACAATTATAGACTTCGCCACATCGAAAGTATCGGGCGATGCGGGGTAGAGCTCGCTTTGCGTGAAGCTATAAATCTATGTAGAATTGTAAAATTATAAATTTTCTTTTGCATCGAAATCACACACCGGACGATGTATGTATACTTTATAAATTTCACATGGTTTTTCTATCACAGCGCATTGAGCGCATGCTCATATCACAGTATTGCGTCGGTAGAACAGATTTCCTAACCTTTACAGTCATTTTCAACCTTTAGTGTCATTTTTAGCTTTACAAGTGCTATTATTCTTTTTATACCAGTGCTGTTCAAGATTTATAAATCTGGGCATTGGCTTGATGTGTATCGGCATTCACGCCTATTGCCTTCCTTTTTCCATCCCTATTTAAGTAAAAGGAAGGGAATAGGCACGAATGCTGACACACGTCAATTCAATTAGAATTACAAATCTTGGAAACGCTGAACAGCACTGTTTTGTACTATCAAGCGATGATTTTTACTTTTCAAATCTTTGTTTTTACGCAAAAGCACATCGATTGAATGTATTTTTATCAAAATTTAAGTGAGGCAGGTCAAACTAAACATTTATACCGATGCTTTTTTTATTTTCTTTGCAAATTCATTTCCTGCTTTTTTAAAAGATGATAAAATTCAATGGAAAAATTGTGCTACGCGTTCATAAAAATATTTAGACGTTTTAAATAGTTTAAATACACATATGCGCACTGTCTGTGAATTATTAAATAAAGAATACCAGGAAGGAGAAAATGCATTATTTGTGACGTAAATTTATATTTATCTGTAAAGATAATGATCCGTATTCTCAGCTCTTGTTTATCAGTACATTCATACCGCCGATCATGAAAGAACAGAGAGAGAGATTATAGAGAATTTATAGATATAATTTCTTACTCTTGTGTATATAGATAGATGTTAATACTTAAATATTTATTATTTAATTCTGTTACATATTTTATACTGCAAGAAAAAGAATTTTATATAATTCTCACAACATTATATATCAATATACTTGAGATTCTATGCTTAATAATTGAAACTAAAGCTTGACAATTGCAAGACGTTGATATTTAAATATTTATTATTTAATTCTCTTACATATTTTACATTGCAGGAAAAAGAATTTTATATAATTCTCACTCAACATATTTCAATATACTTGAGTGATTCTATGCTTAATAATTGAAACTAAAACTCGACAATTGCACGCAACTGATACGCTACAATTTGCTTACCTCTTCATTATTTTCTCTCAACAAAATATAAGCTTCATATTTATGAAGGTTGTTCTGTAAAAATGCCCCGTGAATATAGAAATTGTACAGGAATCAAACTATCGCGCATGCAAAGTATACAAAAAGAAGTTAGAAGATAAAACACGTAATGAAAAAGTATACGCATTATTTTTTCCACTTCCTTTTATTTATTTTACTTTGAAGTGTTTTGGGACAGGTTTCAAGTTTATTTTTCCTTCCTTTATATCACGCAATGTAAAGTTTTCATTTATTATCACGAAAAGGTAAAAAAGTTACAATACCGGATTCAAGCATGAAGTATTCAAATGTAAAATTGATTGTTAAAACATCTATAAAAATCTTAAGAATTCTCTTATATTAATAACTGCTGTAACGAGAAATCCAACGTTTTGAAGTTTTGGTGGCCCTGAAAAGGGCCGATTGTATATGCAGTAAAAACTGTCTACACTTAACCGCCGAAGCCGTATAGGGTTCTTCCTTGGCGCTTCAGGGCGTAGACAACGTCCATGGCAGTCACGGTCTTTCTTTTCGCATGCTCGGTGTAGGTAACCGCGTCACGAATCACGTTTTCTAGGAATACCTTCAGTACACCACGTGTCTCTTCATAAATTAATCCGGAGATACGTTTGACTCCGCCACGACGTGCTAGACGACGGATGGCCGGCTTGGTGATACCCTGGATGTTATCGCGAAGTACTTTACGATGTCTCTTCGCTCCTCCTTTTCCCAATCCCTTTCCTCCCTTTCCACGGCCAGTCATGATGATATACTTTCGATCGTCGTATGAGTACTCTGAGAAGAGCCAAACGATTTTGGTGGCTCCTGCCGGAGTACCGCCGGTTTTATTCCCTCGTCGCGTGACGCTCCCCACCCCGACGGCGCCCGCCAATAGGAACGCTCCCAGCTGCCTTTTTATTTCCTCCCCACTCCCGAAGCATCGACCAATCAGACGCCGCGCAATTTGCCGGTACTGCATATAAAACAGCGAATTTTAAGCACGTGTTCAATCTGACTAGGAGTAGGAGCTTCGCTCGTGTTCTCTTAGACGCTTCAATAGTTCGACAGTTGCCATGGCACGCACCAAGCAGACTGCTCGCAAATCGACCGGAGGAAAGGCGCCTCGTAAACAGCTGGCCACTAAAGCTGCAAGGAAGAGTGCTCCGGCCACCGGTGGCGTGAAAAAACCTCATCGTTACAGGCC
>NJRP01000001.1:1006429-1032305 GCA_003063835.1 Aphaenogaster floridana
CCAAAGTTCTGCTGTAATGGCTCTTCAAGAAGCCAGCGAAGCGTACCTCGTAGGTCTTTTCGAAGACACGAACTTGTGCGCTATTCATGCTAAGCGAGTCACCATCATGCCTAAAGATATCCAACTGGCGCGTCGTATTCGTGGCGAGCGAGCTTAAGCTCAACAAATTTTATAAAATTAACAATCGGCCCTTTTCAGGGCCAACAAATCTTTCTAAAGAATTTCTCGTTTGCATACACCCTCCTTTCTTTTATTATTACAGCAGAATTATATGTTGATACTTTACATTCTTTTTTTTCTAATATATTCGTTAGTAAAATTACAAAATCTAAAGTAATATGTTTAAACTTTACAATTATATTTCTCCTTGAAGTTTGAAATGTTTCTTTCATTTGATATGAATAAATGTGAAGTAAATGTAAAATTTAATTAAAGTTACAGTTTAAAGCAATTTTTAAATTCATTTCTTAATTCAAAATAACTAGTTTATAATTTATGATAAACAATACTTAAATTATTAACGGATGCAAATATTTTTTTAAATAACTTGCAAAATTCATATCGTAAATTTTAAACTTGGACATATAATTCTAAAATCGAAAATACATCATGTATCATAATAGTTTAACATAAGTATATATTTTATTTGATTGCTCTGAGTTGTAATTTGGATAGACAATAAATGGTTATACGTTTGTACGTTAGACGCTTTATCGATATATCTTTCGGTGAAAATTTATGACATGATCTTAAATATTTTTATGAACTTTTTACCAAAGAAAAGATTAATAGCGAATTCGATTGGACGAACTAGAGCACACCGGTGCACATTAAAGCCGTTATACACAAGTCGATATGTGTTTAATATAAATACGTAAATAGGTTAAACAACGAAATCCTCAATACACTTTATTGTGCTGTTTGGTAAAATATGTATTTTATTAAATATAAATATGAGAGAAAGCCAATATATCGGTCGCGGCGGATCTTGGTGCCTAATAATAATTATTTGTAAATTTTCCTGCTCATGCGAACTGCGCGCCGCATATTCGTCGGTCTTGAGACACAATTCTTACATGAAGCCAGAATAATAATGTATTTTATTATTAGAGATATTTGTATTTCACTTTCACATTTAGGTCAGTGTACAACGGCTTTATTAATATACAGGGTGTTCGGAAATTCGGGGATAATATTATTGCAGCATGAAAGTTCGTGAAAAGTTAAGTAATAATGCTTCTTTCATGCTGCAATAATATTATCCTCGAATTTCCGGACACCCTGTATACATCAAGTGAGCACTAGTACATCCAACCAAATTTGCTATTAGATTCATTAAAAATTAAAATTATGATATTCAAGAAATCTCTTAATCAAATTTTTAAAAAGATTCGGGTTATATTCATGTTATATAATTATATTAATTATACTATAAATATCGCTTAAGGAAGGAAAGCTTTCTTTATTTAAAATGTCAAAAGTTAAAATATGTAAATACAGAATTCACGCAAAACATGTGAAAGTGACTTTATAAATTTCTCTAAGTTAATAGATATAGTCTGCCACTTGCTGTTGACATGTGCACATAACCGATATGGCACTATAACTACAATTTTATAACTAATTTTGTTTAAATATTTTGACCATGCATATACAATTTTACAATAGTGACATTTTTATATTAAGGACTTCCTTTACGCATATTTGGTTTTTTAAATTTATGATTGACACACAAGACAACCTGGATATGAATGTTCAGGAAGATTTTCATATATAAGGGATGTCCTTGATGTGATGTGATAATTATATATTTATATTAGTGTACTTGAGAAGGACCCAAACCACGGGTCGAAACGTCGTGTGAATTTTGATTTTGAATAAATTGTGGCCAGTCGTTGTCGACTAAATTTAGAATATACTTTGAATTATTGCTGGCGGTCAAACTATATACCTTTTTGGTTAATAGATATAAATGACGATACCTAAAATCTTCGCTAAATTTTATCTAAAATTTATTATAAAGTAGACATTTTTTTGCTAAAATTTTTTATTCGACTTTAAATTAATTTTTCGCCCAAGTCTTGTCTTTTTAAATTGACGCTTTATCATATATGAAAAACAAAAATTGAAAAATTAGAAATAAATCTAAATTAGAAATAAAATTCTTATAAATCAATTAGATATAAATAATACCGTTAAAATTTTTTTCTTTATAAGTTTGTTATATTTTAAAAGTTTAAATCTAATTGTAAGGTTTACCTTAGACTTCTGCACGTTTTGAAACTTATTTATTTATATTCTTTGTATTTGTTTATGTTATATTGATATTTGAATATGAAATGATATCCAAAAATTTCTGACTCGCGCTTATAACCGATTGTAATTTATTAGTATGACTTCAAATAAAATCATAGAAAGCATGAAGAATGATAAGACTTTGAAAATTATTTCTGATAATAAAAAAAACACTTACAATTAAACTAATGTATTAAATGAAAACTATTTTGAAGAGGTATTGTATCAAGTATTCCAGAATTCTATTAAGATATACATTTGAACTAACAATAAGTGTAGCATAATAATTAAATTTAGTTTAAATGTGTTATCTTAATACAATTCCCGAAACTTCAAAATATAATCACGTAATTATCGCGGTATAATAAAACTAATGTTTTAAATGAAATTAAATTTTCGTTAACTTCTTAAGAATTAATATAATAACACAGAAATATTTAAAACCGACACAACTGGCAATCTTTTATTCGATATTAAATATACAGTATAAGCGACGTTTCGATCATTGTATGTGGTCCTTATTTATTTATTTGCTTATTTACTTTTTTCTTTTTCCTTCCCCTTTTATACCATAGTTTTATCTAGTTTTCAGATCAATGAATTTATTGGTAAATATTCATAGTCAGTAAGATGTTTGTCGTCAACCACTGTTTTATTTATTTTACTTAGGTACAGCTTTTTGTTCTTATGCCTGTTACAGTGATTTGTTTGTATTATGAATTGTTAATCTTAATATTGTAATTTGCGAACTTTTCTAGATTCAAGCTTGATAAGGACCACATACAATGGTCGAAACGTTGCTTATACTGTATATTTAATATCGAATAAAAGATTGCCAGTTGTGTCGGTCTTAAATATTTCTGTGCTGTTAATCATCACTGGTCACTGGCGGTTAAAACATTATACTCTGTTAAATGAATAATACCTTACAATTAGTAATATAAGATCGAGTATGATAAATCCTAATTATTATAAATATAGTATTATTTTTATAGCTGCTCTGTATTTGCCATTATAATGAACAAAGTTTTATAATAATTTTGATAATTTTTTAGATATAATTTAGGTCCAAGGAATGAATTAAAAATATTCTAAAAACTTTATGCTTATAAGCTCTTAAATTAGCTGTAGTTTAATAAATTTCATCTTAACAATCGTACTACATATTTTCATCAAAGTAACACCGAGTTAAAGCTATTATATATAAAATTCAAATAGCATTCTATATAGTATATATTATACATTTTAACAAAAAGTATATTACAATATATACATTCTATTGATATAATACATTTATCACTAATCTGGGCATTAAATCATTAATTTAGAAAACATTCTTTAAACCGTTGTTTATATTTTATGTATATTTCTATTTCATTTTAACTAATAAAAATGAGAAACGTTGAAGGTTTCAGCAGTGATACAATATTCAAAGAAACGTACGATCAACCGTCAGCAGCGCTCAGCCAATGGCAGCTTCGCTCGCACGCCATTGGCCGAACGTTACCGACGCGATCATGTATAAAAGGAGCTGCTCCAAAAATTGCGGAGCAAATTGCATTCTACTGTCGTACGGTTCACAGCGAGGCTTTTAACGCTTAATCGTCGAGATGTCTGGACGTGGCAAGGGAGGCAAGATAAAGGGCAAGGCGAAGAGCCGATCCAACCGAGCTGGATTACAGTTTCCCGTGGGTCGTATCCACCGATTGCTGAGGAAGGGAAATTATGCGGAACGCGTAGGCGCCGGTGCTCCGGTATACCTGGCCGCCGTGATGGAGTACCTGGCCGCCGAAGTGTTGGAGTTGGCTGGCAATGCGGCTCGCGACAACAAAAAGACGAGGATTATTCCGCGTCATCTGCAACTCGCCATCCGTAATGACGAGGAGCTGAACAAGCTGCTCTCGGGCGTCACCATCGCTCAGGGTGGCGTGCTGCCTAACATTCAGGCGGTGCTCTTGCCGAAGAAGACGGAGAAGAAGGCGTAATCGTAAACCGGTAATGAGAGACAACAACCATTGGTTTGCAGCAACAGAAAGTGACAAATGGCCCTTTTCAGGGCCCCAAAGTATTCGTACGATGGTACAATCTCGTTCGCTTGGTGTACATTTGTTCCTTATTTTTGATCCTGTGTAGTTGACGTAACATAGACATCAATTGACATCAAAACTTAACTGGGACAGTTTCATTTCCGAACTTTGAGACGATAGTTCGTAACTCGAGTAGCAATTAATAGTTGGCCAACTGTTGGCCGCAGGAGATATAACATTGGTCCAATATTTTGTGCTGCTTGGAAAGTTATGTTATTGGTTATATGTCAACTCAAGCTATTTATACAAGGCATTGTTATAATCTAAGAAATAATATAGAAAGTTATATTTATGTAATTATAAACCTGATTATTTAAAATAAATATTGTTTTTTAATATATTTCCTAGAAAGCCTGTAAAAGTATTCTAAATTATCTTGTAGATCTTAAATAGGTTTTCTCTCACATTAAAATTAATATCAAGATGTTAGTTATAAAATATAATTGTGACAGAAATCTATTTAATAATTATGGTTCTACTTTTAGAATCTATAGCCAAAGGAGATACAGAAGATAGTAAATATAGTTTCTATCTATATAAGTTCATATTTTATTGCTGAGATCTCTAAATTTGTAACTTAAACTTTGTCACTCTGTATATAATATTGTGTTCCGTATTAAAGATAGTTACTTTTGCATAGAACTTATGTTCTTAAATTCACTTAAATGTATTTTATCAATTTTGATCAATTCTCTTGTATAAATGTATATTTGGTGTATCTGTGTTACATAAAACGTTAAATAACAAATGTGAGGGAATAGTTCCAAACACATACATTACATATTCGACAATTTTATATTATTACTTAATATACAGTATTAGAATTTACAAATTCGTAAAAGACTGGGCAATAATAATCTGCCTGGAATAAATGGTATATTTCTTGATAAACATTCATAAAAGTTGAGCAATTTATTTATTTAATAATAGTATCATAAATAGCATTGCTTCTTGTGTCAGGAGAAAATATCAAATAACTTAGAAGTCATAAGGTTTGCATCTTCTTTTTCATGACAATATATATATATATATATATATATATATAGTGTATATTATACACTTCTCTTCAGCAAAGTTGCTTCACATACGATTCAAAATACTTTGGATTGATCGTAGATGTGTTATTTCTCTCTCAAGTTCTCCGCCATTAGGTTTACTAAAGAGAGTTGTTAAACACTTTGAAATAACATCCTGACACTTTGTTATAATTTTTCTCCTGCAGTAAAGAAAATTTTGAATTAGTGTCAAGTTTAGTATTGTAATTTTTATAGGAACTAAAAACAAAAAATGTTTCATTTATTTTCATTTAAATTATGCTTTGCTTTCTTATTTCTTGCTTTAAAATAAAATATTTTCCATTTTAATTTGTAAAATCTAAGTTTTATTTTGTTTCTAGTCCCTACAATGAGGTACGATCAAGATTATTTTTTGTAGATGATACTCACCTGACAAAACTGTTTGTTATGGTCATGTTTTTTATAAAATGATTGACCAAGTTCGCTGTTGATTCAATTAGATGAAATTCGTTGCCTTCATTTAGCCAAATACGAGTATTTTTGCCAATCATTCTGAAGACAATTTATGTATGAGATAAATACTTCGCAATATCAGAAAAAAAATTTGCATTTATTTTAACATACTTACTTATCATAAATATCTAAAAGATCTTCCATTGCTACTCCCAATTCCAAGAAAGAAGTTATAATACTAGTATTAGTTACTTTATATTTACATGCCTTCATTTCCAATTGTTTTACTAGAAAATCTAAAATACGAAAACGAAAGAATTTGTGAAAGAAATATCAACATAAAACTTTATCATCAATATAAAATCAAGTATATATGAAATACAATTACCAATCGGAAAACAATGCGGTGATCCAATATATTCTTGGCCAAGTAATTTAATTTTACACATTAAGATGATCATTTTATCTTCATTCGATGGTTCTGTTGCATTTTCTAATTCTACAAACATTAAAAACTTATTAAAATGTTGAGAGAGAGAGAAAATTATTATTACGTTATACATATGTAAAATATTGCATCATATACCATTATCGATTATGTTGGTCCAAATTCCTTTAATTAACATGTCATCTTGATGACCCGAGCAATGAATTATAGCTAGTTTGCATTCCCAAAGCTGTAAGGGTTCTGCGTATTCTTCATACAACTGTAATTAACGTTATGTATAAGTCTCAAATGAGATATAGCTAAAATATATCTATCAAAATTACAAACCTGTGTAATATCGAGTAATGAAGAATTTAATCTTAATTTTGCGTCTGTAACTATCATCGAATCGAACAGATTTTGCTGATTGCTGATAATCTCAAGTATCTGTTAAATATTGGAGAAAACAAACATTATTAATTAACATAATACTTTAAACGTATTTAAACATGAATATACATGATGGCGTATTTAACTTCACACAACCTAGATCTTTTCTTCAAGATTTGTCAATAACTGCATATGTAAGAGATATAATCTAGATTATAAAATTATCTTATAGACTACTTTCATCTTATGGACTACTGAATTTATGATTATTGAAATATATACCTGTTGTTGCATTCTAGCTACTTCTAATTTATCTTCCAATTCGCGTAAGAAAATTCCAAGATAAGGAGCATATCCAGTTTGATCGCTTCGCATACATACAACCGCTCGTGCCAGATATTCGACTCTCTTTGCGAGTGATATTTCTGACCTATAACAAATGAATGTAAATTTTTATATCTTTGCAAAAGGATCACGTATTGTAAGCAATACATGTGTGCATACCCAGCTTTGGTAGCTAAAGAATCCAAGATTTTTGCTGCAGCAGCGTGATTCTTATTTCTTTCATAGAATTGCCAAAGTAATTCAGGTGCATTGACGCGATTGAGGTAAGTTTCTAGCGAAGGTGCAGCAAAGGCAACTAATTCACCATGAAGTCCTCGCTCTATCATCCAAGTATAAATAGAAGAATGAAGAGTCTCACATGGTGCGTGCAGTGCATCATTTATAATTTCATGTAACTAAAAAAATATTAGCATTATAATGCATTTCGAACAATTAAAAAAGTCTTACATTACATACAATTTCTTTCGCCGGCATTACTATAGCATTTGACGCAGTTTGTAAAGGAGGTCCTGGTTTGCTCGGTATAGTTGGCGTTAAAGGATTAGAGATGCTCTGGTGATACAAATGATCTAACATTGTGGTAAATTCCTTATAAATCTCGGAACTGTAAATAATGTAAAAATGCATTAAATCATTACTTGTAGCTATCCATAAGGATATGTAGTGTTGTTATATACCGTTTCGTAAAAGCCAAATTTCCTTCTTGATCCTCTATGGGTTCATTATTTTTATAATAATGCGAAGCAGCGTTGTTGGGATCTATCTTTTCCGCACAACAAATACACAATTCAAGTACACCCGTGTAGAATTGGCATGCAACGAACTGTTGGCACACTGCATTCAAATTCAATCTGGGTGCTACCTCTTTACACAGCTGTGTACATATTTAATAAATAAGTAATCAACATTGCCTTGTATTGTGACGAATAATATAATGTGACATACCATTAAAGCAGATTGAAGATAACATTCTTTTTCCTCAGGATTTGTGCATCCCTTTGCTTTTAGGAGAATTTCATTTGCCTAAATTTACGAAAGTAATCATATTTATATATAATTCTTATATTCTTAACCACTTCACTGGTGGACCCGAAATCAACGTTTTGTGCCAAAACTGGTGAGAGCAAATAATTTCCTTTTTTACAAGGAAGCTTATCTATTACAAATTTTTTGGGTCGCTGATGACGAATCCAGGGTCGAAATTTCAAAAATCAACCAGTTAACTGGTAAGCCCTTGAACCGTTTTCGGGCACCATATTAACTGAACAATGACGAATTTGTAGTCCCTGAGCTCAGATTCCGATTCAGCAACTCAAAAAACTCTAGGAACCAAGTTTTATCCAGATCCATCGAAATTTATCGGAGTTATTCAATGTGCGCATATATGCGTCATTACCAAAGAACTGGTTAATATACAAATGTTGATGACTATAATACAAAAGATGATGTATTCGTGTTACCTTCGAGCAAACAGCATCTTCAGTTCTGTACAAATTGGGACAAACTTCTCTTAATTTCGCACTTACGGAATCCACTGATGCATTATCTCCAAGATAACTGCAAGATATTAACTGTAAATTACTGAAGAATTTTTATAAGATTTATAAACTTACCTATCAATCAAATGAACAATGAGTAGAGAAGATATTTCATGGCCTATTAAAATCAAATCTCTAAAGGTGGCTGTAGAAAATTGAGTGATTTGATCCTGAAAGATATCAACGTAAATTTTGATTTATCTTAAAAATAAAAATTAAGTTTTTTTCAGAAAGTTTAACTAAAATTGAATAATGATTACCTTTGATAGACAATTGACGATGTTGTTTAGCTGATTCTCGCATAATATTTTCCATAAACCCAAAACCTCACATGCATGAGTGATGAAAACTTTTAAAGCATCCAATGAGTTTCTTTCTTCCACAATTGGTTCTTGAAAATGACTTTGAATCGTTGTTTCAAAACCGTCTGTTAAACCTCTACTTGTGCTTTGTCTATATGTGTGTATATTTAGTTTTAGTATTAATTCATTTCCTAATTAATTTATTATAATCTAATAAAATTATTATACATTATTATATCAAATAATCATGTTTTAGAAAATACATACTGTTTTGTGATATGCGTATTTTTGTTCAAGAAAGATCTTAATGCTTGCAAATGACCTAAGATCCAAGCTATTTGTGTTGCTGGAACTGTACTGGATATCTAAAAAAGATAAATAACACACACACACACACACACACACACACAACACACTTATAATTTATAAGCATTAAAGTTTCAATAATAAAAGTAATAATACAAAAGTTTATCTCAAAATAATTCGGACAGGAAATATTCAAGATATCTTTTTAAAAACTGTGTACAATAGTAATTTTGCTCTAATATCACTTACCACGCTTTTATTACTTATTGTTTCTTGTTTTATACATCTTACATTCCATATAGGGCGAAGTATTCTTCCCACATACAGATATAACCCGCTATGTTTAGCAGAGAAATGTTGCAAACCAATATCTGTGCTAAGTCCCATTTGCGTGGGTGATCGGAAGGATTGAGCTCTAGAATCGAAGCTGGGCACTCTAGGCGTAGATGTGCGTAAATCTGCTATATTAACATTTATTTTCAATATAAATCAAATATTATATGGACATTTAAATTCTATACCATAGAGAACAATAATATACCTGGATTTATGGTGGGGAAACCAGTATGCATATCAATTGGAGGACATATCCCTGCTATTCTTTGACCACCATACAGGAAGAATGCACGAGTTGCCCATTCCGACAACTAATAATCATAAAAAATGCTTATTGTTATTAATGATAGCATGTATAATATAGAACATAATTAAAGATATAAATATAAAATATAATTAAAATTTTATAAATGTATGTAAAAATATATCGTTACCTGAGCATTTTGAGAACTCTCAAGCGTTGCTAAAATTAAGCACGTAGCACAAGCTTGTTCCAGGGATTGCGTTTGAAAGTATGCGCGTACTATTTCAGTATCAGGCCCACGTTGTTCTAAGAGAAGTTGTTTCAGTATATCTACAGGACGAACTTGCATTAAGATTATCGCTCCCTATAACAAAGTGAATAGAATAATAATAAATAAAATATGCATATGTATCATATAAATATATTTGGAGGCCGTGTATGCCCCTATAAAGCGGCAGCCCGGTACCACATTGTTGCTGCGCGCGCGCGAGCGCGCTTTCTCGTGAAAGTACTTGGTCGCATGGATAACAACATATAATCAAATTCAGCAAGAACATCTAATGGCCAGATGTCGGGGGCAGACGTCGGCACACATAATGGAATCACCATCCTACTCAACATAATCAACCGTAGATGGTATTTTTGGGGAAGACGTTCACACTTAACTTCCATACATCCATTACATCCAAATATACTATACCCCCAAAATATGATAAAAATGTACCTATTATATACCTGTGCTGTTAAAAATATAAATTTCCTTGGTGGTTCCATATGTTGGCGCACTAATAGAGGAGGTTCACCCTGAGCACTGCTTTGCTTTTCTATATGAATAGCTGAATCTCTTATGATTTCTTCCATAGCCCAAGCTGGACTATCAAGAGGCAAGATACTCTGAGTTTCAGCCAAATAATTTGTAAATGGATAAGCATCGTTACTCAAACACCATGCGGTTTCCGTATCACCACCGCAAATAAGAAATAGAGTCCCTAGAAAATATTCCAATATGCAAGTCGCGTTCACATCAAATATATTATTCATGATGTATTACAAAAAGATAATTTACCCTTTCGATAATATGCCATTTGTACTTTTCGTGGTCTCATTACTGGGGCATTTGCAGCATAGCCTGGTGGTAGCCTGACATGTATCAATTGTAAACCTTGTGGTCTACTCGAGGGATTTGTAACTGAAGTGCAGCTAAAGTAAAAACGAGTTCCTGTTGCCGCAACAACGACTAAATTCAAGTGCACTGATTCGGATTCCGTTATAGCTGATATGCTTACAAGGGGTCGAAAATTGTTACTATCCAGAGTTCTAGAAGAAAGAAATTGTATTAATTCGATTTAAAATAATATTTTTAATATATTATATACATATATGTATATATATATATATATATATATATATACACATATTATATTAACAAAAAATTACTTACTTAACAACATGGACAGTGTTTTGTACCAAGGAAGCTTGAGATAATGAAGTAATTTTAGATGCACCACTATTATCAATATCCCAAACTGTGATTGTGCCTCTATCACCCAAAGTATACAAAATATTACGTGAATCGTCTACAGATATCTGTATTATAGCTTCTTCCTCTGACAATGCCATAGTGACAAATGATGGTACTAGAAATGATAATGGACCTTCTGAATGATTAATTTTTTTACATCGTTTGCCGAACCAACTGCTCTCTGCCTGCATGTGAAAAGATCCATTAATGTAAAATTTAAGAGTAATAAAATTATTTATCCTTAAGATTTTAGTTCCAAACTTCTAAAAATTTCCAACCTGATAATATATTTCAAATAGTGATCCATTTCTACCACCGAGAAAAATCCTGCCACTGCTGGTATTAGCAATTGTAGTGATTCCTATTCCATCAGTGGTAACAGTAAAGATCGGTTCTGGAACCAACTGCATTTCTGTGAATATACAAAAAAAGACAATGATTAGATTTAATTAAAGGAAGATTATTGATAAACAAAAATAAAATAAAATTGTAATAAATTATTACCTCCTCCCTCATCGGGTATTGTAACACCAAGAATGGTTATTTCTACTGTTGTTGTAAGAATTAACAAGTATTTCACATAACTCTGGAAGATTCCTGCCTTGGGTTTTACTAAGCCTACGCTTATAATAGTTTCATTCAAACCATCAAAGTAAGCAACATCAGATCTGTACAATTTTAGAAGAAAAATTTAAGCATTTTAGTTTCGTATATATAAATTTATAAATTCATATTTATTAATAAAATTCAAAACGTTGATACCTACTCATTTTCATATGACCATAGATAAATATCGCTATCAATTGTGAGCCATGCTTTCGAAATTTCTGTAAAAAGGCCCATCATGCAATGACATTGCATATCTATATTTCTATCAAGGATTAAATATATTCGATTGATATTCATGAAACAATTTGTCATAACATAGAAATAAAATATTTAGAATGACATATGGCTCCATATAAGAGCGGCTGACATGTATAATCAGTCCTGACCCTTATCTCTTACCCTCATACATGCTTTAATTATGAGAGATTGATTGGAAAGCTATTTAAAAAGACATAGAAAGGATACGACCAAAGTGTTCCATTACTTCGGAAGGTAAAGGAATTTTGCTATGTATCTTCATTTGATTAATATTTGTTAAAGTCAGTGATGCGCCATTTAAATTAGGATAGTCGTGATCATCAAGACCACTAACCGTTGGTCCACCTGAAAGGAAATATTTTAATTACAAATATGTCATCCTTACATTAATATTAATATTTTTCACAGTTATATTTCAAGATTTACAAATTTTTTATGTATCCAATATATAACTTACCTTGCACATTGTATCGCATAAGATTAATTAAAGATGGAAAATTACTGTCTGCAATAATATGTTTATCTACCATTTTTCCAGCCATTTCTAACGAGTCTAGGTGTATTTTCAATGGTTCCATTTCTGTAAGCGTCATATTCCTCATTTCTTGAAAATATTACTAAAAAATGAGGAAATGTATAAACATATAAATAATCACACATCAATTTTGTGAGTGACAGTATCATATAGATCTTAAAAGTTTGAAAGAAACAAATCTTTCTTTATCCCTTTACTATCTCTACTTTACTATCACTCTACTATCTACTTAGCTATCTCTAGTATTAAATAGCACAAGAAAAACACTTGCTATTTTTAATGTATAAAAAATTTATTTAAAAATTATAAAATAAGGCAACGCATTATTTGACAAGTGATACCGTTTTAGAGGGAATAGTATAGTTACCCAAATTGTGTTGTTGCAAACAAAACTTCTGTGCATGACATGTGTAAATATATGGTATGTTCTTTTTAGCTGAATTTGCACCGTTCATCTTTCCTCTTTTTCTCTTCAATGTGAAGCGAAAAAGAGGAAAGATAAACGGTGCAAGAAGTTCAGCTAAAAAGAACAGAGCCGATGACAAATTATAGGTTAGATGCGAGAACGTGCACCTTTTATCGAAATCATTAGAACACAATTTTTGAGAGCACAGAATAATGTAAGTTAAATTGATATAATCACGACAAGTACTCGATGATGTACTTACATGGGCTTGCTATAGTTATTTCGATGTGGGTAGAAAACATCAAGCGTAACCTCAACCGCGCTCATTCGCGCCACACCGGCATATTCGAATAAATTCAACGGTATGTACTCGCCCGTGCCGCCCGTGGCACTGTCGCCGTTCGCGCGCATGCGGAAATGTCGCGATCAAATCATTTCCTGAACCCGCGCTCATTAGAACGTTCATAATGTAGTATTTGGATATATTTGTATTTCGAGATAGTTTAAAAAATCCCGATGTTCGGATCATGAGATTTTTATATAATCTGTAGATATATTAATTTAGTTAATGAGACAGAACAATAGATTTAACTGTTACATATTTTATAGGGCAGAAATAAGGAAAGAGAGATAAAGGATGTATAGGAAAGTATAGTTGTAAAAGGTTTTAAATAATCTAAAGAAATCACGTCAGTTGAAATCCTTTCTCTACAATTTTATATTTAAAAAATATTTACTTATTTTCTATTACAACCTCGTAAAGAATAAAATACATGATCATTGATAAAATAATAGTTTTTAAGAAAATGCTAATAACTCTATGTTCATATAGTATACCCAGTCAGGCAAATCAGTCGAAAACAAATTTTATCGACATAAATACACCAAAGTTGATGCAAATTCTGTTATATTTAATGATGTCAGCAAATTGGTGGCAAATATACAACAAAATCTGCTGAGAACAAATTGTTGGCAAAAACCTGCAAAGCTTAACAACTTAACAACAAGCTTAACAACTTAACAGCAAATTGACGGCAATTGCCAGCATTGACGGTATTGTCAGCACACTTTACTTTTTGTTCCCACATTATGTCAGCAAGCTTTGTCGGCAAAACACAAGCTTAATGCAGTTGATGCCAATTTACTGAATATTTTTTGATCAAATTTGCTAGCAATTTGTAGGCAAATTGCTAACATTTTGCTAACTGGGTAAGAATGATATAATAAACGCAATTATATTTTGGAGAATTTGATAAAGAATTTGACGAAGAAATCTAGTATTCTCTATAATTACTATACAATTACATTTATACTAACATCTATATAATTAAAAATTGTTATATGAAACAAAAGTTTTATGTATGACAATATGATGACAAATTAATAGAAACATAATTAAGTATTAAATTTATGTAAGAAATTATAAAAGGAAAATAAATAACTCTTTCCTTAATAAGTAATGAGAAATTGTTAAAAATATTTGTAACTTGTATACTTAATTTATATTCTCCAGTAACTCACCACTACTACTACTACTAGTCACAGAGGAATGTCTAGTCAGTTGCGGCAATTCAAAATGCCATTTTGAATCTTTATCTGTATTAAAATCAATCGTTTCATAATTCTGCAAAGGAGGCTTTGCTTTAATACCTAAGGTTGTAGGTCGCTTGGTGGGATCTTCATCCAACATCATTTTGAGCAAATTGTACTGCAAAAGAGATATTTTATCTATGTATAACAATAGTTCTAGCTAATACATTATACGTATATATGCAATGTAATACGTGAGATTAGTAGAAGTGATATGTTCTATTAATTTCTTTACCTCAGCAGGAGAGTTCTCTGCAAAATCTTTCGGAAAAATGGATTTTTTTAGATTCGATAGCGCTACTATTCTCTCCATATCAGTAAAAAATGGTGTAAGGAGCTCAAAGAAGATTATTCCTAAAGAATAAATATCCACTTTATAGTTGTAAATTTGGCCGTTCATTTGTTCAGGTGACATATATAAGTGTGTGCCAACACACGCAGTATGTATGTTGTTTTTTAAAGAAACATTTTCATCTTCAGCTGCAGGTGTGTGAGCCCTATCGCAACCCTCAGTCATCGCGGTCACGAGACCAAAATCACCGATCTTTATTTTATTGTCGAAAGCGAAAAATATATTGGATGGCTAAAAACAACGTTTTGAGATTACAAAATAGAATATTATAAAAGAGAACATTTTTATCATTCATATTTTAAGATAGACATTACTTTTAAATCTCGATGAATTAATCCTTGTAAATGCACATACTCCACAGCATCCACTATTTGTTGAAATATATTTAATACCCGAGAAGAATCTCTTGCCGTGTGCTGCTTTAGCCACTCTCTCAGACTGAGTCTTTGGCACAGCTGCATCTGTATGTATAGGAACGTTTTCGCCGACTTCTGCGTATTCGGCTTCCTTCTTAAATCTAAGGAAAACGATTTTTGACGTTTGCGATTTCTTTTCGCTGCCACAATATTAATATTAATATTATCAGTTTCTTCAAACACAATACTTTCGGAATGATCGGTTTCATTAACATTAGGCAACTCCTTTTCAGTTGCATTGCTCGAAGAGGATAAGTCCGAAGTATCGGTACTAAAATTATTAATGTTAATCGAGTTGTCATACTGCTTCTCGTTTGATCTTTCAAATGTAATGTATGAATCATCATTTGCATCCACGTTATTTAATTCCAAAGCTTCACAGGCATTTTCTACAGAAGACTGATCAGTTTGTGAAACATCAATGCATACAGAATCACTAGGTTTTGTCTCGGTCCGAGTTATTTCCGAAAGAAATTCAGTTGAACATCTTTGTTTATCAATCCATTGTTGATCGTGCTCTTCTTGCCAACCATTAGGAGGACACTCTAACCAAGCATTAAAATATCGTACAATATTGTGATGATCCAATTTAGCTAATGCTTTTACCTCTCTCATGACGCGATCTCTTGAATCTTGGCTGCAATAGTATTCCTTTTATAAAATTTTTATTCAGTTAAAATCCTATTGTTATGGTCGTACTTATATGCAAGTACAATTAGGCGCAAATCTAATATTTTTTAAATTCACGAATCTTAACAGACAGCACTATTGCAAAAAATCATAGTAACTTTATAATCTTATCGATTTAAATAAAACGTCGCTAAACATGTATCAGTATAATAAAAGAATAAGAAAATCATTTTTTTAAATGTTATTATTTAGATATGTATGATAATGAAAGATAAGTACGATAATGTTTACTATTTGGATTTCATTTAAGAATGTACCGCCTCGGCAAAAAGAGAAGAAAATTAAATACTGACCAATTTGACAAAGCAATTCTCTTAATAGCATAATTGCAATCATCAATTTTATTTTTGGCTTCAAAGACCACACCATATCCTCCTTTTCCCAAACAATCAATTGGATCAAAATCTGTTAAGTAACGCGATTTAAAGTTATTCAAATTTTCACCATCATCATTAGTTGTGTCATTTGTTTTGATTTCTATGGGTCTTTCAACTATCACAGGCTGAAACATAGTGTTCACTTAATTTAAAATGAAATATAAAAAGAAAAAAGATTATAAAAGTTATTAAAATAGCAAAATAAAAAGTAAAAAGATATGAAGGATTATATGGTTTATTGATTTACTTACCGGACGTACGGCATCTTCAGCATCTCTCGCATCCAATAAACGTTGCGTTAATATATAATTACATAGAAGGGCAGTTGTAAACGAAATCAGTAAAACTTCTTTCCTAATAACAAAACAAAATTAAGTTTAATAAATAATATATTTAATATTTTAGTTAACATTAGAACATTAGAACCAAAGAAGTCAAAATGACGGATTTGTAATTTTCTTTTAATTTCTCTAATTTATAACAATGCATTTTCTGAGATTTTCCATGACTTTTATTTCAATATGTAAATAATTAAATTGATCAACTTATTTTCCCTTTTCATCTCTTTTAAAGATTATTATATTTTTAATTTAATTTATTGCGTACGAACAAGATTTACATAAGGTTACATAGAAGTAAGAAAGAGAATACACAAATAGTGAGGCATCAGCATGGCTACTGTTTTAATGCCTACCAGAGTATGCATTATGAATTTATTCGGAAACGATTCCGTTCGGAATGATAGTCACTTGTTCTATGCTTGTCTTTGTCGTTTCCTTATCTTTTATTTTTCGGAATCATTCCGAACGGAATGGTTTTCGAATAGATTCATAATACGTGCCCAGATAGCTTATGTGGACATGTAAAAGAAAAGAAAAAATAAATAAATACATATACATGCAAACAAAGATTACACTCATTCATACACTTCAACACATTGATGCATACACACGCACACGCCCGCACACAAGTATACAACAAACAGCAAGTAGAAGACGAAGTCTGCATTGGCAATTCAGATCAACGAGTATTAGATGCAATAATTGGACGCCGCGAGGCGAAAAAAAGACAATGAGGAAGATGATTTTATGGATAAAGGTAACATATTAAAATACTTGATCGCAGAATGAGAAAGCGGCTTGGAATTTAATGGAATGATAAAAAGGGAAGAATATAAGTAGACATCAGATTTTTTATGCAGAAATTTATTGTTGAAAAAAACAATTAATAACTAAGATTTAGGTCATTTATAATATCCAACATATTTATACTGCAACATATACTCATATGCATTTACTATGCAAAATATATATAAAATAATATGCATTATATATGCAAGATATATGTCAAAATAGGTTCTTGTAAAAAATTGTCTTTTATATTAATAATGTTTATTTACTACAGGAATGTTATTCATCTCTGAAACCGATTGTGAGTAAATACATTTTTCGAGATAATTTTTTCTAAGCGTCGATTCATTGGGAATTTTCTGACTTGCATATTTTTTCAAGAAATTACTCCATACTTTATTATCAAGTGCATGCCAAGGCATATTTACAGTCACCATTGCTTGAAACAATTCAAAATAAAATGAATCCTTAACATCTTTAGAATTAGTATTTAAATCATGATTTTGAATTTTATTATTGCTTTTAAAATATCTAGTAAACCATTCATTTCTTGATAACGGTATCTTAATATTTTTATGCATAGAATACTGAGATGAATCAATTGGTGCAAGGAAAATAAATGGCTGCTTTTCAAAGAAATATGTAATTGCATATTGCAAATTGCATAATTTTTTTTAAGAGCAGTAATATGTTTTCCTTACACCAATTGATTCATCTTAGTATTCTATGTATAAAAATATTAAGGTACCGTTATCAAGAAATGAATGGTTTACGAAATATTTTATATTTTATGTCAAAATATTGTAAATTTTGAAGTTTCATATCACCGGAACGGCTTATGCAAAAGACAATTTTTGGGGGTGTTTTAAAAACGTCTCGACGAGATCTACAACTTTTATCTCGAGGAAAAAAATTTAAGTTTTATTTAAGAAATTATTCGCCTTTAAAATTTCTTGAAAACGACATCTACGACATGAATCACATCGGAATCATATGTCCCCCTTTAAGCCATACAACTTTTGTCTGAAACATTTTTCCGTATCTTCCATATTTTTCGAGATATTTGCCTGCGTCGATTAAAATGACTCACCCTGTATATAAAATATATGAAAATATGCAAAAAAATGCAAATACGCACAAAATACGTAAATATGCACAACATATGCAAATATGCAGAAATAAATATGCATTTTTAGAATGCTTTTGCGACAAGACGAATTTCTATTCTGATCTTATTTTCCAATCTGCTTTCTAAAAAAATATGCAGTTACATAAAAATCCGATGTCTAGATATAAGCAATCATGATAATGAATGTCAGTGGTATTAGAGGAATGAAGTTCAGAATTAAGTAGAAGATATCGAGGAGTGTTGAAACGTAGAAGACGATACACAAAGCAACACAAATGGAGAATGAAACGTTGTTGAACTTTTAACCAGCTAGAGAGTTTTGATATAAGGTGGATATATGATCGTACTTACAGACACCATTGAAGAAGCGAAGGCAGGAATTCTATACACGCTGGATACGATTGAGTAGCTGTTGGGTTAGTGTAAGAATATAAACCACGTCTACGTAATCAAATAAAAAGACAAGGAGTTGAGATACCAGTTTTTGTGGAGTTGTGAGGATATAACGAAATGGGTATAAAAGGCGTAGACGAAAGAAAGCAATTAGACATTTGGCCGTGACATGGAAAAGAAAGGATCAGGAAGAGAAGAAGTGACCGGAGTGGATACACACGATCGCGTTACGCTTGCATTTAAGGTGTAATAAGGCATCAACCACATCAACGAGCAATCCCGGCGGAGGAACGTCGAACCAATCGGAGAAAAGGAAAGCGAATTGTCTATAAATAAGGCAACGCCGCCACCGCGGGAGCCAGCGATTCGATCCGATCGGATAAGAGCGTAATTTGGTATTAATACCATATTAGAGTCAAAACGTCCACGCGGCGATAGGTAACAAGGTCTTTTATTAGTGTGAAGTGAGATACAAGCGATTAACATTCACATGCATAACGCGGATAGACTTATATAGATAGACTGCGCGTTCATATGCGGCAGTTGAAGACAACATCTAAAGGACAGAGATATGCGTCATTTTACTTCATTTATATTTAATCAATTTAATTGCCCCGCCTACCAGTCCCTACCCAGCGATGCGTGTGACGGAGAGAGCGACAGGCCACGCATATCTCTGTCCTTTAGATGTTGTCTTCAACTGCTGCATATGAACACGCAGTCTATCTATATAAGTCTATGGTAACGCAAAATGCTCCAGAAAGAGAGCCGCCGGTCGAGAACCCTTCGATGGACCGCGAGGGGGAATCAGGCAGTCAGGTGGAGCGACTGCCCTCTAAGAAAGCCGGTCGGAGAGGGACACCAATCGAAGACTGACCATCAACGTCCCGCAGAATAGACTCGGGCAAGCAGTAGCACAGCGAGGGAGATCCCTCCGCTCGCCGAAAATACGTAATCCTGCGCCGCATCCAAACGTGCCGAATGCCATGCCTTCTAATCAGTTGTCGGGCTTCGCTGAAAACGCGTCGCTCGGGCGCAGTGGCACGTTCATGAAGAAATATCCGACCGGGAGGCCAAGAGGCGAAAACATCACAGGCAGAGAAGTCACACCGACATCGAGCACGGGCAAGTAACTCGTTTCTTCCGGCTATGATTGTGAGTCTGATCACGAGAGGATCAGAGGAGATCCGGCCAAGGATCCGAAACGCGTCAGCAATTTCAGTCGACGCCAATAACGATCCAAGAAAAGCGGCAACCCGAGAAATGGTGTCAGTCCAGTTCTCGGACTGGATGTTTAGCAGTCTGAAAATTATTAGTTCGTGGCCTCTATGTTCGTTTTCAATCCTCTCGAATCGAGCAAGCTGCACAATAGTGCCAGGATCGTTCAGTGTGGAATGGTCAACACTCGAGGCAGCAGGCATCCCCAATTGGCTGCAGCACTTCTCCAGAGTAAGGTGTTTGGCCGTAAACGCGTCCAATTCAGCCGACAGGCAATCGGCACCAGTCGAAAGACGCTCGACAGCAAATTCAACCACGCCGAGGCGTCGCAGGGCAGCCTCGAAATCAATCATCAAGGCATCTAGCGCGTTCAACCTTTTGGTCAATCCGGGCAATTAGTCCTAATCTGGATTCGAGTCCTGCGACTCGTCCAAAACTGTAACGGTTGAAGATAAAAGAGCCAAAACCCTGAAATCGGAGAGGGCGAACGCAATATCAGGGGCGGACCGCAGAGTTGGATGCACCGAACCATCGGACTCGTGAGGCACAAGCGGGGAAAGAAATGGGGGCGCGAGAGTCTCGACCGCAACAGATAGACGAACGCGGATCCCTGGTATTGTGGTCCTTTTGGACCGAAAATCCATTCGGGATTGCCAAGAAGAAGGACGCGGATCCCCGGAGTTACAAGCCGGAGAGGAGAGCAGGAGAGCTAGCCGAGCGAGAGTCAGAGAGAAACGCATTATTGTCAGTCTTACAGTACATATAGATACGCGTGCGCGAGAAGAAACGCTTACACTTGCAGCATGTCAGTTGACTCATAAATTTATTATAAAGTGACCGGACGGTAGAGAAACAAAGATAAACAATAATTTTGTTATGTCTACAGAGTGAAGTACTTATTCTTTTTTCTCCCCCTCCTCTTTGACTCTCCCTTCGCCATGTACTTACAGTATAAAATAACGTAGTGTGAAAATGGTTGCGTAAGTATGTTAAAACACAAATCTTCAAGAACTGATGATCCACAGACGTAAAGCAAGATGTAGGTACGCAACAAGCAGACAGACTAGAAGTAAGATTGCACAGTACGATTATCCAGATCCATTCCTCCTGCCACTCCACATACGGGCACTGAAAACTGAACCGCCCCAAAATTGCTGACAAAATCATGCAAGATGTCAAGTTATGATAATTAACGTGCAAATAATGAGAAAAATCACTTGATAAAAAGTAATAGAAACTTGTAGACGAGAATCGTACAAACTTCACACCGGCAGGTGCGACAAGCGATGTTTACACAACAGATCAAACCTGACGACTCGGGTTAAATATAATATACATACATACATACATATATATACATATATACACAAATACTTAAATAGAAATAGTAGAAATTAAATCATCAATATAAATCTAGTGTTAATAAATAATATATTTTATTCTTTCATTAAAAATTTTAAAGAAACTTACCACCAATACCAAAGCGACACTATAACTTGAGGTATACTCTCCTCCTTTTCGGTATAAGTTAACATAGGTTTTTCCATGCCAGTGATAAGTACAATATTAGAATTGCTATGGTTACATTGCTCATTGTCAATTAATTGATTTGTTGAATATAAGTAAAATCCATTACCTACAAAACAATGATAAATTCGCAATTATAAATTCGTCTAAATCTATAGTTACATTTTCTGTCATAACTATTTTTATATTCGTATATTAGCAATTTTAAAGATATTGGCATGTCTAAACATTACTTACCATTAATATATTCCGAATTATATAATACAGACAATGCAATTGCATTCTGTGCTTCATTTGTTTCAATAATGGAAACTTCATCATTGTTATCTTTATCTACCAAAGTATTTGTAACAGCATTTACTGAAATTATTTTAAAATAATTATTAATAATAAATATATCAATTTTGCAAATATAGAATGTAATATAGGATGAAATGTGTGAGAAAGCTTAATTGACTTACTAGCTGCTGGATATGGCCGCCATGGATATTTTACATGTTGAACATAATTCAAATCTAATAAATTTTTTTGATTTTCTTGTACATATAATTGTTTCTCATACATGCCTAAATATAAATTTGGTTTTTTTTCAAAATGTGGTCTCCAGATCCACTGAGAGCTATCAAATAAATCAATTGGTTCCAAGATGTATTTGTTCGAAGATTCTGAAGAAAGTTTGGCTGCATCCTCGCGCCATATTGCAACAATTGGAGAATCAAACTAATAAAAATAATAATTTTTATCATTTTGTTTTGACATTAAAAATTACAATTGTTGTATTAACCTTGTATTGCCATAATTTAACGGTAGGTCTATTTTTATTGACAGCCTAAATTAAACCTTCTGGAACAACCACTTTGATCTCTATATCTAGAGTAACTTTAGCGGAACACAAAATATCTGCAGGAGCTATTAGCTCTAAATTATATTGTCCAACGCTGAAGTTCCATCTTTAAATAATAATATTATTTGGTGTATATACTATTTTTAATTAAATAAAAGTATAATTGTGTGATAGAAATATTATGTGTTTAGTTTACCTTTCATTACCTGTACGAACTTCTGCAGCTCGCACAGTTTGTTGAAAACGTTTAATAACAAGTGTATCCTGTTCCACATATTCTGAATGATCTGTGTTGTTATTGCATGCAGTTGAAAAGCCACATTCGTATATAAGTTCTCCTGTATTGATTGATACACCTATTTTATAGGAAATATATATCTTTATGTAATATCAATAATAAATTTAAGTAAAATATAAAGTAGTTTCTTAAAATTTTTCAATTTTTAACGTCACAAACTTTTATGTCTAAATTTTAAACTAAAATTCTATTTAAAAAACTGTATTAAAGTTTATTTAAATAAGTAAAATTAAGCCATCTAAGTACTTGATTCAATATAAAGGATTCGTTATTCATTATTAAAGAAACCAATCTAATAAAATACTACAAATATAGCCAGTTATATTTTGTATATGACAAAACTTACTACGAGTACGTAGTTCTTTACCACCAGAGAAGACTAAATCATCAGAGAAATGAAATGATGAATACAATAACTGATCTACCGTTATTGGGACTGTTTCCAAAGTTTTTCCATCAAATTTATACAAACTACCATTCAAAGATGGGATCAAACGTGCCCAATGTTCATTATCGTTAATCTGTAAATGAATACTTTATATTAATGTACGTTTTACCTTAGAAAATAATACATTATTTAAAAATGACAAACTATAATTTACAATAACATGATATTGAAAGATAATGCTCATAGCTTTCTTACTTCTTCGCTATGAATATTGGATGACAACATTGGTCCATGGTTAAAATTTGAAATCCATTGTAGTTTCCCATCTTTGCCATCGAGAGCTGCTATCTTCCCATCCAACGTATTGACGAACACCAAACTGGCGAAACAACATATATCTTTTAATAAACAACAGCCAGATTTAACAACAGAATTCATAATCAGATTCAGAATCAGCAAAACATCAAAGCTCTAACGTACAGTTAATATTTCACAATTCAATTCTAACTTTTAAATCATATACTGTTTGTCTCATTGTTTGTCTCCAAGCCAAGGAAATATCTAGACTCTGTAGCTTTCAAAAGAATACATTCTTATAATGTATTTTACTTGTTTATTTTCACACAAGCTAGAAGTTTTTGAAGTTCTCCCGAAGACAGCTTTGACGACAGAAGGTTAACAGGTAAAATTTTCTAGTAAAATTTTCATTCGACTTGTCTTCACTCAGGTTTTGTGGTTATATACAAAATCAGGCAGGACATTTCGGAAGAGTAATAAGAATCATCGAGATAAAAGATGTGGGGGGAAAAATCTTCGTTGCAGATATCAACACACTCAGATTTGCTCGGGAGAGGAAAAGGACTGGTGTCAATCGGAGTCAATCACCTGCGAGCATTCTTCGGTTGTTGGCCACATAACTTCAGCTGTACCGTTTCAGCGGGGGCGAGGGAATATGCGATCGCGATCAACACCGAAACATAGAAACATATTTGCTGCCACAGACGAGACATCCTTCTTATTTGCGAAACTGGTTGGCGTTCGCACGTAGCATTCTGCCGTATCAAGTTTTATCGCGACGTTAGATTATTGCTAGCGAGATCGATTGGCAAACGCTCGTAACGAATATGCGATAGCATCTAACCGACACATCGGACTGAACTGGTACGAAATTGCGAACTGATGAATGATGACGGAAGTTTGAAGCTGTGCGGATTTGGTGCGCATTAGGCCGTTAGGCGCAACGCCATCAGTAGTCATTCACGTACGTATAAATTGCACGCGAAATCTATCGTCAGAAAAAAAAACGCCACTTGTAAAAAATATTAAAAGCAACAATTAAAAAGTTTCTGTAGATAGATCCGATTATATCAATCATAATTATCTGTTTAAAATGATTTTCTTTATAAAAATAGCTCTCTGCAAATTTAAGTAATATACATTTTCTTTTTCCTTTATTGTACTTAATCTTATACCTCGATTTATATATTAATTACGAAATTTATATGTTGCATATGTACAGTTCTAGGAAATTTAATATTATGAGATATATAAAGTAATATATATTACTTAAGAGATATTAAAATAATATATATTATTTTAACGAAAAAAATAAAACGAAACTCTATTTCAGATAATAATTAAAATATAAAATAATATAAAATTTATCATCTGTACAAAAAATTCATAATTTAACATTGATAAAAAATCACAATTACTTATATGCATATAATAATTATGTAAAGACTTAAAATTAAAAATTAATTCTGCTACATTTTTTCTGCTTCAAATGCTACTTCCGGCGTTAATAGCGCAATATTTAATATATTTATTATTCCTATAAAATACTCATTTATATATTATTGCTTATTTAACATACTTCATATACTAACACACATACATACACATATAAGTATGATAACAGTTAACATTAAATATAAAATAAATAAATTTTAGTTCTAAAAGCGCCCTGCATTGTGCCTTTAAATACGAGCCTATCGAGAATGATCGAGAACATGGAGATGCGTGCATTCACGCAAGCGCACAGAAAATCCCGTCAACACAATTTGCTCCTACCTTCTAATGAATGACGTGGGTGACACGTATCAAAGGTGCGTTGACAGCCAATCGTCGAGCGACCTTTCGATCACACGATTTTTCTTATTGGTGCGTAGCATTTTTTTAGCGCGAATTCGCAAGCAATTTCCATTTCCGGAAATCTATTTTTAAATGTACCGTTCTACTCTAAATGCTGTGCGTCGATCTACTTTAAACATCCATGCGTTAAGGTACAATTTCATGCAGCGAAGAAAAGCTAGCGTTTTACCCCCTCTCCATCAATTTTCGACAAAATGGCTGTTACAGCGAACAAACGCTGAAAGTTCGACTGAATCGAACTTTGAGCGAAGCAACGCCAAACGCCGAAGTGAGCAAATTCAAGTGATAGAGTGATAGAGTT
>NJRP01000001.1:1052804-1072035 GCA_003063835.1 Aphaenogaster floridana
ACGAAAGATCAAAGAAATTTCGCCGCATGCTCCATCCATACTATATATCGATGGTCGTTACTACCCCCAACATCTTCCTTCTCTTTCTACGTCTGTCAAGATGGTGTCGATCCCATGCTCCATCCATACTATATATCGATGGTCTGATTACGGCTTAAGCAAAATTAACAAATGCGATTGGTCAATTCCAATGGAATAACCGGCCGGTTAAGTTAAACGTGGTTGGTGAAATTGACCTTAAGAGATACAGAATTAATTCATCTCTCTCCTTTCTATTTCTCTATTGTAATCTCATAGTATTTCTTTTCTTCCTATTCCTATTTCCATTAAAAAGAAAATTACATAGCGAAATCTACTGTATGAGACAAACGCGCGATTTCCTAAACAACTGCTAGCGTAAAATTAAACATACATTTATTCGAAATTTTATTCGAAACTTTGAAAACTCGTTTCGTCCGAAATTAAATTCAAATCGGTCGCGAAAGAAGAGACCAACGTGATTCGCCGTTCCGCCGCTGGATGTCGCGTCTGCAGATGCGGGGGCGCAACGGCAGATGGCGCCACGATGGAAATCTCGCAGTCGCCTGTGTGACGCGGACGCGAGATCGAGCGAAAATCGCCAAGCGTCAGCTTCGTCGGAGCGATGTCAGAGGCTCTGTAGCACGCTCGCACGATCGCGCGGCGATTGCACGAAGCACATTTCTACGGCGAGATCCGCGGGATTCCAGGTCGACCTGGAAGAGAAAAAGGGGGATTCGCGATCGTGACTCACTTCCGCCCGTCTACGTCACCGCTGGCGTGAACGAGGTTCGCTCGCCCGCACCGTCCGCTCGCTCGCTACGCGACAAAAGCTCGCGGCTCGCCGGGCACCGCCTGGATCCGTGCGTGACGTTACTGCCCGTCATTCCTTGGTCGCTGCCCTGTTGCTGCCCGTCGCTGGGAAGGAGCATCCGACGATGGTGAGTACCGCGACGGAGTGTGTGCGGTTCGCGCGCGCGATGCAGAAGCGCGTCGACCGTCGAGTCGCCGCCGAGCTGGCACGACGAGCATGCGTCTAAACGAGTCCGCTACGTGCGTATGTTCGCAGGCGTCTTACTCCGAAGATCAGCTGGCCGGTAAGTGGAGGGCGACTGTAACAGCAGCGAGGCCGAGAGAGGCTCGCGATTGCGAATGATCGAACGAGCGAGTGAGGGAGCGAGGCGGCCGATGCTCCACGCCGCGCTCTTCTCCCCGGGGCCTTTAATTCAGGTCAAGAGTATCCTCGCCTTTTTAGACGCACCCTCGGCGCGCGCGCGCACCTATAAAAGACTGCCTTTTATGGTCTGGTATTTGAAAGCAAGCCGCCGCTGCCGCGGGCATTGTAGAGGATTTAATCGCGCTCTCGTCTTCTCTGACAGACTTGCCGATTATTCTTGTTTTACTCTCGCGAGCATACGAGTCATGTGCGTTGTTGATGTAAGGCACGCCTAGGTACTTGGCCGATGTAAGACGTTTCCGGTGTTTTGGCATTCGTCGCGTTGTTTTAGCAACTGATAAGTGATAAGTCTCTCTCTACAAAAGTGCAAGATGTACGGCTTTAGCTATCAGGAGCTGGCTAATAGAATGATGTCATCCATGGATGGTAAACGAGCCTATTATCGGATGGCACTCTGCAATAGACGATTTAATTATAAATTAAATGATAAATTAAAGGCTAAAGGATAATTAAAGGATAAAGTTTTGTAATTCTTCTTGCCATCTTCTAAAATGCATTAAGGCCCAGACACAATGCTAGGCAATAGTGATAAGAACAGAGAATAACCACAGACAATAGATTTCAACCCATCAAAGACCGTGTATTAATGACTGCGTTGATACATGGTTTCTGATAGATTGAAATCTATTGCCTGTGATTATTCTCTATTTCTATCGCTATTGCCTAGCATTGTGTCTGGGCCTTAATGCATTTTAGAAGGTGGCAAGAAGAATTACAAAACTTTATCCTACTTATATTTTTCTTTTAACTTACTTCGGCATTAATAATTCTTTCTTTCTCTGCCCCTAAAGCCATTTTTATATGTAAGACATAAATCAAGCGTTTGAAAGTGATTAAAAGTAAATGTACTGCTATAGAATTCCAGGAGGCGTTTCAGTTGTTTGACAGCCGCGGGGATGGAAAGATCCACGTGTCCCAAATCGGTGACGCATTACGCGCTCTCGGTCAAAATCCGACCGAATCGGACGTGAAGAAATTCACTCATCAACATAAACCGGACGAGCGCATCAGTTTCGAGGTGTTTCTACCAATCTACCAGGCGATCAGCAAGTCCCGTACCTCCGACACGGCGGATGACTTTATCGAGGGCCTGCGTCACTTCGACAAGGATGGAAACGGTTTCATATCTTCTGCGGAGTTGCGACACCTTCTGACGACGCTGGGTATGCATTAAACTTTCCTGGAAAGACATACGTGTGCAGAATTTTTATTGTGCGTACCGTTGCAGGTGAGAAGCTCAGCGACGAGGAAGTGGAAACGTTACTGGCGGGTCACGAAGATTCACAGGGTAATATCAATTACGAAGATTTTGTCCGTCAGGTTATGTGCGGCTAAGCTAGCTACTTAATCGCATATAAGAGAGTATTATTATTATCGTTTACTTTGCCATTTATCCGTCGAATCTGTTGAAGCGTTTTACTTTCGAAGTATCATATCATAGCATGTGTACCTATATGGCGATTTATCTCGAGGGAATCCTAACGTGAACACTATTTTATTACGTACTATGGGAAGAAGGTTAGTCCCTTTTATATAAGAGTCTAAATTAGTTAAACAATGGTAGGTAAAGAACAATCTAGCGCATTGTGCCTTGACGTAATACTCCGATTTACGAGCATTTAGTGATATCGATAGTAAGACATACACCTGTTGTGCGATCTTCAGCGAGATATCTGAATTCCCGCGGACATTCCAAATTTTTGTAAGATAAACTTCGAGAACTGAGGATGTCTGGCCTTCGAGGGCGAAGAAGGTCGAAGCATTTTGATTTACACCGACACTTAATGGCCATGTACTTTTCTTCCTATTTTTTTCCCTCTATCGAGTTCAATATATCTTCTGTGTAATTGAAATGTATGTTCGAGAATCTTCCATCTACTGTTACATGCCCTAGAAAAAGTGCGCGGAGAGTATCCACTTTATTTATTTATGCATGAGCGTATTTATGTCTCCGAAATGCGCAAGAAAAGATTATTGTACATTGCAATGAATAAAAGAAATTGCTCTAAGAATTCGTTGTGGAACTTCGTCGACGGAGTGCCTCTTATAACTAAAACAGGAGCACAGTTCGCGCAATGATCGTTGAATGTAATCGTGTTGTCAGCTGTGGAAAATTCTAGGACGGTATTCATAGTAGGTTCTTATATTTAAGATCGTCTTAAGCACGATCTCAAGATGCTATATGGCTATTTCATTGGCTGAGCGGAATCTTAAGATCTCCTAGAGGCATTAGCAGAATGACTGACTTATAATTTGAAAACAATGTTTTATGGGCCATCTACAATGAGTCGCAGTCGTAAGGGTTGTAAGAAATTGACCAATCACAGTTCATTATTCTTCGATCGCAAGGAGAATAATGGACTGTGATTGGTCAATTTCTTACGACTGCGACTCATTGTAGATGGCCCTTTATGCTCCAAGTTTTTGTTTTAAGTAACGCACAATAACCGTCTTGTGTCTGAAGTCTTAAACTAAAGAGCCGTTCTGTTTGTGATTCATGACAAACCGCTGTATAATAACAAAAGAAGATACAAAATAGTATTTCGCGTTATTTACGACAAGGATTTAAAGCAATGCTGCCCAGAAGTTTGTTTTCTGTTCCTGAACTGGCTGCACTAGTTCAGAGTTTATCTTTTTCCTTCCAATGTGGAGTAAAAAAGATAAACTTTGAACTAGTGCAGCCAGTTCAGGAACAGAAAACAAACCTTAGGATTTTTAGTTTTGGGCTTGAAATTGAAATATGTCAGTGTTCATGCCCATTGCCTTTTCTACTTCTCACTTCATAGCTGTTTTCTCGTAACACGCGACGCTCGGTCTCAGGGATGAGACTAGTCTGAAATCGTTAAAAGTTGTTGTGACGTATATTATTCACTGTTTAAAAGTATATTATTACTAATATTATAAGATAACTATTATTCTTAATATATATAATATATATAATTGTAAAAGATACATGAGAATATATGTAATAGTGCGCATATTAAGAATAACATTTTATAATATTAGTAATAATATATTTTTAAACAGTGAATGATACACGTCAAAAATTTGTAACGATTTTAGACTAGTCTCGTCCTTGAGATCGAGAATCGCGCGCAATAAGAAAACAGCTATGAAGCGAGGAGTAGGAATGGCAATAGGCATGAACACTGACACATTTCAATTTCAAGCCCAAAACCGGGATAGCATGATTTAAATTTAAAGCATAAAATATTGTCTTGAAATTACAAATCAGCTATTCTTCTAAGGCCCTAAGACGATCTTAAAATATAAGAACCGACTAGGGCCGGTATTCATAGTCGGTTCTTATATTTAAGATCGTCTGAAGTACAATCTTAAGAGATGTCATAAACCAATTACAGAACTGTATTAGCGTCTTAAAATATTACTTAAGATAGTCTTAAAATAAGAATGGACTATGAATACCGGAATAAGAATATGTCTTAAGACATATCGAGCGGTATTCATAGTCGGTTCTTATATTTAAGATCCCGTCTACAATGCGTATTTAAGGCGTTAAGATTTAAGAAATTGACCAATCACAGTTGTATATGAGGAGAATAAACGACTGCGATTGGTCAATTTCTTAAGTCTAAACGCCTTAAATACGCATTGTAGACAATGGGTAAGATCGTTTTAAGTACAATCTTAAGATGTCTTAAACCAATCACAGAGCCGTATTAGCGTCTTGAGACGTTACTTAAGACGGTCTTAAAATAAGAACTGATTATGAATAATGTCTAGAGTAATATAATGTTTTAAAACGCTAATACGGTTCTGTGATTGGTTTATGACATCTTAAGATTGTACTTAAAACGATCTTATTGTTAAATATAAGACTATGGCCGGTATTCATAGTCGAATCTTATATTTAAAGCGGCGTCTACAATGAGATTTTAAGTCGTAAGACTTAACATATCGACCAATCACAGTTGAGCATTCTAAAAGTAAGACCGCAATTTTGATTGTGATTGGTTGATATGTTAATCTTACGACTTAAAATCTCATTGTAGACATCGCTTAAGACCATCTTAAGTACAGTCTTAGGGCGGAGCCAGACTATGCGCGTTTTATGCGAATATTCGTGATTCGAGTTGTCATCCTTGTTGTTTATCAAATGATAAACAAGGATGAATGATGCTCGAATCACGAATATTCGCGTAGTCTGGCCGCGCTCTTAAGATGTCATAAGCCAATCCATGGGCGCCCATAAGGGGGCAAGGAGGGGTATATGCCCCCCCTGGATTTTAATTTTTTCAATTTAGAATGATTTTGATTAACAACCAGATAATTTATTGTTTAAAATTTATACAATTAAAAATAGAAATCTGCATAAATATTTCTTTAAAAAATATTTGAAAATACGTCCATTTGGCACTCCTAAGGCTGCGTTCGGCGAGCACGCTTTTTGCGCTATGAGCGTGCTCTGTCCTTGTTCAACTTTCAGTAAGTGACAAAGATAGAACGACGCTGTTAGCGCTAATAGCATCTCCCCGAACGCATGTTAAGTATGTTACACTCCGCTCCTCCCCCCTTGAAAAAAGTTGTATGGGCGCCCATGAGCCAATCACAGAGCTGTATTAGCATCTTAAGATATTACTTAAGACGGTCTTAAAATAAGAACGGACTATGAATACCGACTCTAGATTTTCTATCGAAGACTTCGTTAATTTGCCCGTTAGGTGAGTACCTCGAAATGAACGTCTTCGACGTTCAGGGCCGGCGAGTCGAAGCGCCCGATATTTTTTCGAACGTTCGAATCGAGCGTTCGAAAGTCCGCGAGTGGCGCATGTGCGCGCGTGTGAGAGTTTATCGCGCGTTGATTCGCGGGTTATCTGGCCTCGACGTCACGTGGTAGGCGGGCAGCGCCGTGAAGTCGACCGCACCGCGGCTGCCCAAGTGCCCAGCAGTGTTGCCTCGAACATTGTCGAGTGAGACTCGCCGATCTCTGGTGCGCCCTGGGGTGGTACCGAAAGCCGCCGCAATCAGTTCCCGTCGTCGCCGATCGCTACTCCAGCGAACATTTCGTGTTGGAGCAGTGCACTTAAAGCCGCCAAAATTTTACGAAGAAAGAAGTATGAGTATTAACTCCAGTCTGGCGTTAAGTAATAGTGAAAGTAGTAAAAAGCCGATAATGCCGAGTTTAATTTCCAGTAATTGGTGAGTAGCCCCAAGTACACGTAACTGCGCCATTTTTGCCCTCGCCTTCCCTGCGAGTCGCCATTTTGCACGTCGCGTCCTGATCCGTGTTTTTCTTTTTTTTCCCCTATTTTTCCATCGGTCCCTTTTCATCATCCTCGCTTCTCTCGCCTCGCCCCCCCCTCTCTCTCTCTCCCTCTCTCCCTCTCCTGTTTATAAACCGTCCGGTCTCGTATCACGCAACCATTGTCGTTGTTACGTTCCCTTTGTCAGGCGGATCGAAATACGAGACGGCTTGTGTCAGGCGAGCATTGTCAGCCACGATCATCGTTATCGAATCACTGGAAAGAATGCGGCTGGATGAGACCCGGGATCGTTACACGAGGGTCCGATGACATCCTTCGTGAATCGTCGAGCGCGGACGCGCGGAATCCTCGCGGAGCGTGTCGATTCCGTCACGGCCACGTGACGGACCCGCTAAAAATCTATTCCGCAAACATTACGGTATACCTACTTGTCAGCAGGGTCACTGGCGTTGTTCGTCAGCTGTTCCGTTAGGCGATCCGCACGTCAGCGAGGGGCCCGTATGTTTTTAACGGGACGATGCGAACGCCTTCGTCTTCCCGAGGATCGGTCTCGCCTTTCCAATCGTGTTCAAATATTTGCAATCGCGCTCGCAAGGAGATACGATCGTCGACGTGATGTCAATAAAAGATGATTTATCAGTTGGCGATAGTCAAACCACAAAACCGGAAATATGGAATATTCCCGAAATGGGTCGCCATTCTCTCACCTCGTCCTCGTTACCTCGCAACCTTCAACTTTCCGGTTATTCTCGTGTAAAACTGAGGCGTAGGACCTTAGCAGAATAGCTGAGAATTTATAACTTATAATTTCGAGATAATGGCCCATATTTTGAACCTTCTTTTATCGATAAAAATGCCTTAAATGTGGCTTCTCAGCCAATCAGGTGGCTTCTAAGCCTCTTAGAGGCACTTTTATCAATAAAAGAGGGTACAGAATACGCCAATGACGCCAATGTTTTATAAAGGCCCAGACACAATTGCTCTGTTCTTTTTCGCTGCACTTCTGAATTAGTGCAGTAAGTTAGAATGAAAGAAAATATATTTGTCTCATTCTAACTTATTGCACTAGTTCAAAAGTGTAGCGAAAAAGAACAGACCTAATGCTAGGCGATAGCAATAGGAACAGAGAATAACTACAGGCAATAGATTTCAACCCATCAGAAACCGTGTATTAATGACTGTGCGTTGATACATGATTTCTGATGGGTTGAAATCTATTGCCTGTGATTATTCTCTATTCCTATCACTATTGCCTAGCATTGTGTCTGGGTCTTAAGTTGTTTTAAATAACGCACAATTTGTGTCTTCTCTTGTTAGTAACAACGGTTTGTCATCAATCACAAACAGAACGACTACTTTTTAGTTTAAGGACGGTATTCATAGTCCGTTCTTATTTCAAGCTCTCTTAGGCTCTGCGCACAATGGAGGAATATTAGATATTAGGAATAGGAATTAAAATTTTAGAATCAGTTTCCTCAATGTATATTGAACGTAACACACAATGGATATTAATAAGATATAAGACATAAATATGTTATACGAAACACAACATAACTTATTATCAAGGTTGGGAAAGTTACTTTATAAAAGTAACGAGTTACTTTTTAGAATCGATAACTTGTAACTGTAACTAGTTACAGTTACAGTTTTTTCATTGAAAATGTAACTAGTTACAGTTACAAGTTATCGATTCTGAAAAGTAACTCGTTACTTTTATAAAGTAACTTTCCCAACCTTGCTTATTATTTATCTATAGTGTTCATTGAGGAAACTGATTCTAAAATTCTAATTCCTATTCCTAATATCTAATATTCCTTCATTGTGTGCAGGGCCTTAGAATCAGTTTCCTCAATGAACACTATAGATAAGTAATAAGTTATGTTGTGTTTCGTATAACACATTTATGTTTTATATCTTATTAATATCCATTGTGTGTTACGTTCAATATTCATTGAGGAAACTGATTCTAAAATTTTAATTCCTAATCCTAATATCTAATATTCCTCCATTGTGCGCCAGGGCCTTAAGTAATATCTTAAGATGCCAATGCGGCACTGTGATTGGTTTATGACATCTTAAATCTGTATTTAAGAGGTCTTAAATATAAGAACTGACTTTGAATACGTCCCTAAGACTTCAAACACAATACAGTTATTGCGCGTTACTTAAGACAAAGATTTAGAACATAAAACATTGTCTTAAAATTACAAGTCAACTATTCTGCTAAGGCCCGGGTGAACCAACGTTATTCTGGCTTTAAGCAAAACTTAAAACTTTGTTGTACCAAATCTTAATTATCTTAAGATAAGCGCAAATTAAAGCACTTTAGGTGTCGCTTCTGTTTTGGTACAACAAATTTAAAGTTTTAAGTCTCGCTTGAAGCCAAAGTAACGTTGATGCAACCGGGTCTAAGACCTGTATGTGAGATAAGGATCGGACCCAGGACTGGGATTACAGACGGTGTTTATAGTCCGATCTATCTGTTCATAGTCCGTATTTAAGCTCTTATGAAGTGCGATTACGAAACGCTCATGATCAGTTTATTGACTGAAATTTTAAGATTACTTAAGACTAGATTTATAAGACGATCTTAAAAATAAGATCGGAGCATGAATATCGCCCTGCATGTCAGCCACGTGTCATCCTATATCTTATCGATCTATAATCAAGTTGCTAGAGATATCGCTTTGTAATGCTGTCATTAAACTGTCTAGGAATGATATCTAGATATGTGTTCGTTTTGAAAATGTTTATCGGAATAAAAACGTTTACGACATCGAACATACCGTGTGATCATGTCGCGACACACAGCTATGAAGCTGTTTATATTTCAAACGCGTAGGATGATCTAACGGGCGGCTCTTGATTAAATCTAACGTGAAAACGGCCGACCGTAATCAGCTAGAAACGTAGGAGTTCTTTCCGTTCCAGAACGTTCCTCGTGATTAATCTTACAGACTTCATCCCTACCTCCGTTATCGAATGGTATGCAACCAGCTGGGGAATCACGGAGCCAAGTTCCGTGTGCGAGATACGCATCATTCTCAAGAACGTTGAAATCCGTAAACAAAGTTATTTTGCACCGTCATTTCACTTTTCAGCTATCTAATCGGCTATCTAACAATAAGACTTCCTTTTTGAAGAGAAATGAATGAATATGACGTGTAAAGCACTTGATCCGTATTACGCATTTAGATTTGCAGTCTCATTATATTTACGATTTTCGAAACATGGTTTTTTTACACTAGAAGTACCGAGCGATATTTTTGGCTATTTTCAAATTAATGTTCTATTTCTTGAGCAAAAGATACGTTTTTGAAAATTTTTAACTTTTTATTAACTCATAATACATAAAAAGTCAAATATTTCAAGATCCTATCTTTTATGTAAAAATATTTACATTAATCTAAAAAATTGAAACTGTCAAATATGACCGCTTGATACGTCTAGTGTTAAATCACCCACGTTTATACTTATTAATTCAAATATACTTCGGTTAATGAATTGTACATCGCATGTATAATAATTCAGCTGTAAGCTAGGAGCACTTTTAGAACGTATTCATCATCATCTGCCCTTTGTTGCTACAGCAGGACTCATATTGGCTGTGTATGAGCTGTGTCGTAATAATTAGCAACGGCGGTTAGGCGTGATGTAACGATTTCTTCGAGTGAAGAACAGATGTTCGCAGTTGCATCCGAGTCTGAATTTTTCCAGCAACTTCGTCCGTGTTCCTAATGATAGCGAGTATCTTGTACACCCTGAGAAGAAAATTTTTTGAAATGAAAAAAATACATTTTCTTAAAACCATATCTTTTGATACAAGTATTTGTTTGTTCTAATTAAGTAAAAATATTTAATTTTAAGTAAATACACATTTACTTAAAATGTGTACAAACCATTTTTTACATTTAAATAAATATTTTATATAAATAACCTAATAATATTATTAAACTTAATAATATACTTAATAATATAATTACTTAATAATATAATTACTTAATAATATAATATAAACTTAATAATATAATTAAACCTAATAATATATTAAACTACTAAATTGTTTTCTAATATTAAAAAATCTGATTATCTTGAATATAAAAATGATCTAACAATAAATATTTACTAGAACGAAAAGAAAATAAAAATTAATTAAAAATTATAAATATATTAAAAATATTGTAAATATTTCAATCAAGAAATTTTAAGACTTGAATACAATAAATAGGCTATTAGGACCCACCGAGTAAATAATTTTTTTGTGTTAAATAAAATTATTTTGTATCAAGATATTTTTTTCTCTCATTGTCAGTGTATGAATCAGAGAGCGATACTCTCGTCGCTATTTCTTATTTCTCTATCATATTCTAATGTATTATTTCCATCTTAAATGCGGGAAATACCTCGAAAATTTCGAAAGAAAACAATAAGAATGTTTACAGTCACTTGTAAAAAAATAAGTCGTTTCGAATTGTTTGAGATAAGAGAGATCTTCGTTAACGAGGAAAATAACGAGGGTGGTCGATATCCGTGGTTCCACTCTTAGCAGTTTACGATCATGTTCACTTTGCGTGAAACGGGCAATGCGCCGTTAGAGCAGCGACATTGGCTTTGTTCTTTCTTTTACGTCAGGTTGCCTCGTGCCTCGTGCCTCGGTCAATCGATATACGGCCAGCGATGTCGCTTTATCTCACGGTTACATCTTTCGCGAGCTGGGAACGTGAATTCTGCCAGTTCGGAGAGCGTTCGAATTTATTGATGATTGTCCTAAATTCAACGATCGCAGCGTCGAAACAAATAAAGAGAGAAACTCGTGACGAATCGTTTTGCTCATGTTTCTCGAAGGCGATAATGATGCGTACATGATCCTCTGTAATACGAAATCACACCCGTCATATCACGGCGATATGCGAACAATGAATAATGCGATGTCTTATAGCTTTCTATATTTTGCGGTGAACGAATTATTATTACGTATCCTGCATCGTGTGAAATTCGCGCGTTCGTGATTCTTAAAAGGCTTCAATAATTTTCAAAAAATAAATTTATTTAATTTTCCGAAATAAAAATAGTAAGATGAATAAATGAAATAAATAAATCCAGAAATATTCGGTTACGCCGTTCTTTTATTTATTTTTTCCGCTTTTATTGAAGAATTATTAAGCGCAGTTAAAAATTTAGTTCGGAAATTTTGTCGTGATATTTCGTCACGTTTCATCACATTTTACGTTTTTAATACGGGTCCCTAATCGATCGTACTCAAGCATCGTGACCCATTTTTGGCCGCATTATCATCGCTCGCAATTCTACGTGATAAGGAAAATGTTCAGTTACTAATAATTGCAGAATAACATCAGCGTACATAATTATACATTATTAGATCGTAATTAAAGAATGAGTCATTCCTCATTTGTGCAATAACACGTATTGAGCAATAAGCAACGAGTCATATAAATCTTGAAATCCATGTTCTTTCATTTTTGCCTTTCGTATTAATTCGCAGCTGGATTTTATTTATTACTCGTTAAAATAAACGCAGTGATTTTGATGTTAACTTCAGCGATTAATTCTTGGATGCAATCTTAAGTTCTTTTCTTCAAGTCAAACAGTTCGAAGCAATGTGTCAATAAACACAAATGCAAATATTCTCGGGATCATTGTAAGGTTTCTTTGCTTGCTCGACGTATCCATTTTAAGATGAGTCGCTACGCTAAACGGCTGATTGCGAGTGATAATACCGTCGCATCGAAAACACTTTGTCCCGTGGAAGAGTACAATTGAATGATATGCTGGAGGCGTGTCTAATTAAATTTGCCAATCGGTTCCGAGAAGCAAGCTCCCAGAACGATTAATAAAACGCGAACGAAGCTCGTGCAGGAACGCGGCAAGGTCGTTGTTGTGCGAAATGTCGCGTGACACAAAGGCGAATTATTCTAGAATTATTCCGGTCTCGGTTGTGTTCTTTTCACAGAGAGCTTTTCTTGTGCGAGTGTGATCGTTTCTTTTCTCCGATTAGATATCAGAGAAACCGAATAGGCGCGCATCTTTTATTTAATTCTGACATATCGCAACGGATGATGAATATTATCGCGCTATATTAAACGCTTAAACGTAAATAGATGACCTATTGTCACGTTCCGATATTGTCCGTATCGATAACATTTGAACTTGGAAACCGGTCCTAATCATATCTCCGATTTCCACTAAAGACCGCGATATGTGCTTGATACTAATTATAATTGAAGGCTTTATGAAATTTACTCGTTACATCATATTAGATCGGAGTTTCGTGCAGGATATCATAAACCGAGGGGTAAACCGCTGAGGGCATTGCGGTGTACAGATTTGGGGCATTAGTGGGCATTACTAGGGCACATTAGTGGGCATTACATAAAAAATTCACTAGTAATGCCCAAAAATTGTGTATTTTTAGTGTACTTTTGTGTACTTTGTGTATTTAGTAATGCTCAATTTTGGGCATTACTCCACTGCAAATCTAAGCGTGTTATTTTTACACGCGTAAACATCTAAAAATGACACATTTGACTGATCTCTTTTTATATGTTTCTTGCCGTTTTAGATTACGTCATTTAACACGTTTAATCGTATTAAATTAAAAAATAATATGTTCAGTCGTGTTAAATGACATGATTTAAAACTGCAAGAAATGTGTAAGAAGAGCTTCAGTTAAAATAACACGCTTGGATTTGCAATGTAGACATTGGTGTACACAATTTTGGTCAGCGGTTTTTACCTCATAAACACGGTCGATTTTTGTTATTTAGAATTCTACAGGCAGTTATATAACGGAGAGATAAATACGTGAAATCCCCGTTCATTAGTTAAATCTGCGTATGATTGACATTGTCAGCAAGAGCATTATCAGTCATCGATATCGATTTTTTATAATCCCAGTTTAAACCGTAATCTCGCATGATGCCACGTGATTAAAATCAGCGTTCTAAATATTGACACAGGGAAAGTATCTCGAATATTGATAGTATATCGAAATTGTCTATCTCTTTCACTCATTCTGATAATTTATCGCGAAGTATCGTTATCCAAAGTATAAGATATGGCTATCGATCGCATAAATAATCTTGCGCCATTGCTTGAAACGGCATGGTAATTACCCAGATAGTAAAATGCTAGCAGTATACCAGCAATTGCCAGCAGATTTGATCATGATTTTAAAGCAGATTCCTATTCACTGTGTCTTCTTCAAGCTTGGTTTCTGCCATTACGATTTGCCAGCCGTAATATAACAACAGAAAGGTAGGAATGCAGTAGGAATGGAGCACACCTTTACGGAAAGAACGGTTTTGCAGTATCTAAAAATTTAGCCAGATAGAGATCTGAAAATAATTATGTTGGACCATCCAAAATAATTATGTAGGACGCTCAAGTATAATGACAATGCTGCAAAAAGTTTTGACATCCTAGCAAACAGCTTGAGCATCCTACATAACTATTTTGGATAGTCCAACATAATTATTTTCTAATTTGTATCTGACTAAATTTTTAGATTCTTCAGCAAAACCATTCTTTCTGTGTTGCTATCATGATGTGATAACGCAGGGCCTGCTCGTTTTCTGATACATTTCTACCGATCCCACATAACACGATGTCCAAAATCAGGACATAAGACATCTTATAAGACGTTTTATGTCCTGATTTTGGACACCGTGTTGTCTGGGATATTACAAAAACAGCAGACTGTTCGGCTGTTGCTGGAATTCTACTAACGTAATATGCATATGCAACACACAGTTTGCAATACATGCTCTTGGCAGGTTTGGCTATCTGGATATATAATGGCTGTGAGATATAGAACCTTGTTAATATTATTACTCTTAAATAGACTATTTGTCTTATTGTTAGTTCTGCAACACACGCGCACACACACACGAGCGCAGCAACAAATTATTTATAAATTGCGCGTCACACAATTTAATCTCATTTACAATGTGTCGCAGGTGCACATTGGCACGCTTTAACCCTGATATTTCCTAATGTCAAGGCAAGGCAGGATCGTGAAACATTTAGCGCCGCGGAGAGTCTGGCCAAAAGCGCTGTAGAATGTGAGCGAACCGACCGGTCGCACACACATTTCTCACCACACGCGCAAAACACGCGTATTATTTGTTTGGCGGGGCGCCCGTTTAAATGACGTCGCCGATACGCGGCCGACAATACGCGTGTACCTTATAAATCGCGTGCGTCGCTTGCCTGGTGTGGCAGTCGCTCATTTTCCTTTTAACCGTGGATTCCGCTCTGGTTTTCCCCGAACGGCTTGACCACGGTAGACCGCGACTCAACGGGGCGTCGTGTCGTCGTCGACAAAAGCTCCCTGCTTGCTCATATCTCGCTGAAATTTCCACTCAAATGCCAAGGTAGACGTGTCTTATCTGTCTTTTTCTTATCCGCACATTCTCGAGACAATCTGGCGGAAATGTCGGCGTGTTATCAACATTCGCCGACGATGATAGATTGCGGTTGCGTATTTCGATCGTTTGTTATTAATAAACATTTAACAAGATTGAACGCCGCGATTCGCGGTATATCTAACTCCCGCCGATAAGCCGATTTATCCTTGGCCTGGAGGAGAGTTAAATGTATCCTGAACTTACATAAGCGTTCCATCAAAAATTTCAAGATTCTTGGCAGTACCCACTGTGTTTATGTCCCGAATACGTCAGCCTCTCTTTAAAGAACAACGCCTTACCTTGTGACGTCGGTCGGACGTTCATACATTCGCTAAGAAAGACAAATATTTGCATATTGATATTTTAATAATTTATTATTACTTTTTTCCTCAATCCTCAATCATGCTTGCACACATCCTTGCACACTAATAATTATTAACAGATAGTATATTGTTAAGCCAGTGGCACACGGAGCGTTTTAGTAAATTACTATAAATCCTGCGTGCTGAGTAGTGCAATTATAGTAATTTACTAGATCGCAAGCAATCCAGCAGGAAAAAACGCTCCGTGTGCCGCTGGCTTTATTTATTAAAAGAGTGAAAAACTCTTTTTAAAATAAAATATATGAATAAATGGATCCCATTTATTCACATATTTTATTTGAAATTATCGAGAGTCCTATTATTATTATTATTATTCTTTTTAAAATGTTGATGTACTATCGATATAAAATGTAGAATTTGCTTTTAATATTTGCTTCTAACTATCAAAATGTATATTGCAGTGAAATGTCTAGTAAATGCATGGATGAGAGCCTAGAGGAAGGCTCCAGGCTGCAACAGCACTACTGTATAACGCTGGGCGTGGGGCCTCTGTGGTGGTCCTGATGTGCCCCATGCCGCATTGTCTGTATCTACAGTCAACACAGAGAGCCGCGGCGTGGGGATCAAGCAGAGTCAGCTCTCTGTGAGCTCCCACATTGTGCAAGTACGTATTTTCCACGCTTTAAAGGGGATCCTCAGAAATCAGAAATGATAATTTACGACTACGAATGTGAAATAATATATGTTCCCCGATGGACCAGAGCCAAATTCTAATTCTCCGCATTTCCCTTTGTCACAACGTATAGGAGGATGAATTGTTGAAAGCTGTAAGAAGCAACGAACCATTGCGTCTAACGTTCACTCTCCACTTGACCGAGAGTACGTCCGTCGAGTGGGAGACCGTAGCATGGCGCCGCTGTCTATACATTCGCGTACCAAGCTGCCTTCTGCCCGAAGGATCAAAAGAGGGCTTTGTCTCGCTCCTAGAATACGCCGAGGAAACACTGCGCTGCACCAATATCATTGTTTGCCTTCGCAAAGATAGATCAGACCGAGGTACTTGTCGCTTGCCGTTCTTCGGCACGAACGTCGAAGACTTTTGCGTCGACGAGAAAGACTCACCGTCTAAATCGTTCTGTTGTTATGGTCTAGCAATGCTGGTTCGTACCTTCATGTTCTTGGGTTTCACGGTCCTGCCGCCAACTCATGCCTTGGTACCGCCAGGCAGTGATGCTGGCAATCTCTACATGCTCTATGCCATCGAGTAATCGGCAAGCGGTTCTGCCTCTGTCAAATTTAACGCGCAGGTATTGATTCGAGAGAAGAGATACTAAGTTTCTCAACTCTACGATTTCCTTTATACTACTTGATTATTTAATCAACTCGTTTTTCGTTTGCTATATATAACCACTTTCTCCTTACTTTCTCATGAGTTTAATATATGATTTCAGATGTAATTATTTGTATTTTGTTATATTTATTTTCGTTATATTTTATTACAGGTACCATCATAGTCAAGTCTAAGATACAATTCTGAAAAAAAGGGACAATTGGAAAATTCTGGAAAATGACACTATATTTTTTCTTTTATTTCAAGTTTTGTTATATGTGTGTATAATTTACGTTCTCTTATTAGCTGCAAAATTGTAAGATTTGCAAATTTCGAAAATTTATATCAAACAATTACGTTGATTTCAAAAAACACCTTGGCGTTAAATTGAAGAGGCGTGATAAAAAAAAATTATAGTCGCGAATACGTAGAACGCGTACATAAAAGGCTTTCGATGGGTATATCGATTCATTCTCTTGAACACAATGTTAATAACTCTTATAAGAGCATATAAGCTGCTGACAAAGCTTCCCACGTGAAAGAATTTGACGGAATCTGTAGTCGCATATTAACAACTGAATATGGCGATGAACTGTCAAATTTTAGAGAAAATTTATTATCGATATATCTCAATGTTAATTGTGGCAGATTGGGTATCACCGCGTTATTCTCCGTAATATATGTATAAGTACATTTGCTTATTATTTTTAAGTATTATCAATATGTCAATATCTAGATTTTAATATCTGTTATGGGAGTACCAGTAAAATTCAGTAAATTTTGTTCGCTTTCGTTCTATCATCCTAAAAACGACATTATTTATAAATAATTGACTGATATTCTGTATGAAAGGTATAATTATTTTTTTAATAGTTCCGTAAATAATTCGTATTCCTGTTTATGAAGTAAAAAGAAATTGTGAAAGCATCAAACAAAAATAGAATAAGATTTTGGTGTCCGAGTTGACTCGTAGAATCTAAATCTTTGTGAACGATTTTTATTTCCGATAAAATATGTACTCGAATAAATTGAATACTAGCTAACTTAAGACAGCGCCTTCTATCGTACGGATGGCATAACGCTTTGCGAATTTGAGACTATAAATCAAAAACATGACCATTACATTGGCCGCATTCAGCAGACTCAACAGTTGGGCAACATTACTAGATTTTCCGCTGAATCTCGACGTTTTGTTGGTTCTAAAAGTAAGAGCCAATCACGTTCGATTGCTACTAAGCGATTTGTTCTGCTGAATGCGCCCATTATGTTGCTAATCGGACATGGGGAATAAGATATTTCACAAATATTTTCCTCAAAGTAGTAAAGATTGGAAGATACTGAATTATTATAAATCTTATTTATCGTTATAACCTTATATCTCTTATTAACTTTTTTTATAATAGTATATTCTTATATAGGTGATAGTATATCTAAGTGATAGTATATGGTAATCCCCAATCAGTTAACATTGGAGAGATCTTGCTAATAAATGCGTTCTTTAGTGTTGACTTGATAACAGACAACAGGAAAAAAATAAAAATACAAAAAAATGAAAAATATCAGAAAAAGAACAAAAAAATGTTAATAGCTTATTAGGAATATAGGTAAAGATAAGTACAGAGTGACGGACTATTGTATGTTAACTTCACGCAAATAATTATCGATTTGCCTCAAGTTTTTAAATTGAACAATTCCGTGCATTTTATCCCGTCAGTTAGTATTATATATTCGTACCTCTGACCATACATACACATGAACACACACACCCAACACACACACACACACACACACACACACACACACACACACACACACACACACACATACACATACAAAAATTGAATATGTATGCTACGTTTCTTATTCATACATGAAAACATAATTGCTAAATAAACATTTAATAAAACCCACTATATTGTTACTTCATGCTCACCAAATTTATTTTAAGGTTCTATTGACTAAAGTCAGACTTAAGTTATAAAAATAAAATGTGGAATACGCAAGTGCTTTTGTTTAATATGAAAACTTTTGAGTACAAAATATGTATAATTAAAACACATTATTGATTAGATATTATAGTTATATAATGACTTACAACGTGATGACATTTGTTGTAAACGAATATAGGACACTTGGTTTTATAATTTTTATGTGCAAAAAATATTTTAAGTGTTGCATTTTGGTATAATAATAATTTTATTAGTATCAATATACAAAACAACTATCTTATTATTCAATTCAAATGGACAAGATACATATTTCAATACATCGAAATGAGATTTAAAAAGTAAACTATGTTACTATTATGCTGGCGTTTATATTTTTCGTTGATAAATTTATAAAATCAAATTTTGGTTCAAATAGTATAGAACTGAAAAAATCAAGCTTTAATATACATATTTTCATATTAAAAGTCATATATATACACACACATATATACAGGGTGTCCCGTGACTCAACTGCAATACTTTAGGAACGTGTTGAGAAGGTCATTTTAGGTCGAAATTGTCTTATGAATATATACCCGAAACTCGATCGTTACCAAGTTACGGATGTTTTAATCTTTTATGATTAGCTTTTTCAATAAATATCAAATTATTGATTGTACATTTATTTTATTAATAGACATGGATTATTTAGTGATAATAATTACAAATGATTTTCAAAATGTC
>NJRP01000001.1:1131548-1144854 GCA_003063835.1 Aphaenogaster floridana
AATTTGGTCAGTGGCATTGTTTTTTGCGACCCAAAATCTATAAGAATCACCTACTCTGATCCCAGTTGATTTTCATAAATTTCTTTTTGTGGTCCTGTGTTATTAATGTGTTTAATAGCTGTCAAGCTGTCAAGTTGTCACATTTCAGTCCCTCTTTAATAGTGCTGATGTGAGTGGTGAAAATTATAATTAGATCTTTAGACCGTTTTACGTCCACAAAAATATCTATAAAACGTATACTGATCGTTCTCCTGTTCTCTAATCTCCGTGAATATAACGTTCAATTTGATAGAGAATTGGCAAGAGTAAGGCTATTTATAAAGCTGTTAATCGAATAGTTATAAAATTGAATAGTTGCCTCTAAGTACATTGCATATAAATGTATATTTTTTTTGAATTTATATGGTCACAACCTGAAGTTTTGCATAGGGAGACGAACGTCAAAAAAAGAGAGATTGCTGAAATATTTTTCATAAAGAAGCATAAATTTATTATCCACTCACAGAGGGACACGGAAAATTTAACGGCTGTCTATGACAAAGTAATCTATGCCACTTAGTTCCAGTTTTTAATTTAACGTTTTATTTATTTATTTCACTTTATCACTTGACTTGTTTATTTCGTTAACTGATTATTTATACCTATTTATTATTTATTATGTATATCATCAGTCTTTTGACATCTGTTCGTTTCTGTGATTGCCATTTTAAATCATTTAACGTCTGTTAAATATGAAAATATGAAAATAAAAGGTTGAACACCGAGAGAGAAATGAAATGGTAAATGCTTTAAGGTCTAAAGAAAATGTCATGAACGAATATTGTTATCTTATTTAATTAAAAAAGTTATGAGTTGTTCTGTGATTTTAATTTTTTAAAAATCCCCTTTTTACCCGAAATAAAATCCTGGTTACGCCCCTGCCAATCAGTCTTATTCGTTTTTATTTTGCGACGCACAAAAATATGTAAGCTTTTTATATACTTTACTTCTCTTCTTTTAGACTACACCACTGTAACATTTATATATATTTTTTAACAAAAAGCTTTTAGACTTTGACGTAGTTTGGGCACAATGTCAACGAAAGAATTTGATGTGCGTTCCTACTTGATGTAAACTTTTGAATTTATTTCACTTGAAAAGGACCAAAACCCATGGTCGAAACGTCGTGAATTTTACTCAATAAAGTAGCCAATTGTGTCGAAGAAATCTTCTCATTGTGTGAAAGATTTATCGAATTCCGACATAGAACATAAGATCTGTACCATTTTCTCTGTACAGAATTGTGGCTGTACCCTTAATTCAACTAAGGCATCGTTTTATTTTATATATTTCAATTTCACATTCGTTCTGGACTGTTCTTTATTCAACGCGAATCGCTCTTGAAGAGCAAAACTCATACACCGAGACTGATCATTCGTCGTGGAGAGGATCGCGAGATTTCTGCGATGTGCACTCGACGAGCATCAAACTGCTGGCCGGAGAGCCGATCCTTTAAAGGCGTCCCTCTTCTCTACCTCGTCTTTGTGAGCCGCGGCTAAAAGCACGGCATAAAGAGTCAACTTTGTAACAGAACCGATCATAAAGGTAACACATCCCCGTATGTATCCTTCCTCTCGTATGGGCATCGAACGTAAATCTCCGTCGGATGAATAACGGCTTCTGACGGGGGCCCTTGCGAGAACAGTAAGTCGGGCCCATTAAAACGCGTACAAAGTAGCTTCTTGCAAACACATATTGCTGCTGCTGCTCGACCCGCTAATAAAACGTTACAAATTCGTCGCATGGGGGGTAGTTTATGGCGCGCGTGAAGCCTTCATCGTGAGGAATCGTCTCGCGAGCGCGATTTACGTCCTGCGGGCACAGTGGCGGATTAAGGCATTTAGAGGCCATAGGTGTAGACTGGGGGGTTCCATATTTAAGATACTAACAAAAACTTAAAATAAAAAAATGTTTCTTGTGAAAAAAGTTCAATCATCATTTTAAGTTAATATGTTTTAACGATAGCGTATTGAACTTTTTGCGTTTTGAAGTTAGAGATCCACGATTTTTGCGTCTTCAGCGAAAACGCCACTGCGCGGATTTTCATCCCTGCTTTCCGCTTTTGTACGCTTCTCGCGTTAACGACCGCGTTGTCGGTCGCTGAATCGATTTAAGTTCGGGAAGAAGGGACCGCGTTCGGAGCAGTCGCGTGGAATTTTATTCGTGAGGTTTTACTGTGCTTCGTCTCAGAATTATTTACAGATAACGCGATTACACGATGGTAGCGCCTTTTATGCAGTTCGAATACCCGGTATACGCGGCGACGATCACACGAGACTTCTCTGGACTTCTCTCTTTGTGTTTAATGCGGGTATACGACCCCATCGCCGTCTTTTCGCCGCGCCATCAATGTCCTGAATAATAAAACGGAAAGGGAAGTTGCAAATTGTACTTTACAGTCCTCATGGATATAACAGTCACGAGATGCTTTATTCGATTATAAATTCTATCGGTCCTTCTCCGTCTTCAAATAGTTGGCGTCTGTATCGCTGGTTCTCTTTCTGACGTTCGAATCGTATTTATATTGCCACATTTTTGCGTGCTTTATTTTCTTCTCATGACTTCTTTACATTTTGATCTTTATCATGCAATTCCACACGCATCAAGAATTTCAAAATAATTGCCATTATATCAACTATACACTGAGAAAAAAAAGCTGTTGCTTCAATTAAAGTGTTATCACGGGGTGCCAAAAACATAAAGTAGTTCATTTAATTGTATTATTGTTAGACCCAATGTCTGCCTTTTTAAACCAATAATTTAATCATTGTTTTAATAATCCAAATATTGGGTCAATTGAATGAACTATTTATGTTTTTGGCACCCCGTGATAACACTTTAATTAAAGCAACAGTTTTTTTTCTCAGTGTATTTATATAATTAAATTAATAATACTTTATAATTAAATTAATAATACTTTATGCTTCGCATGTAAGAAGTATTCAATTCTTATTTAAATCATTAGCATCTTTTTATCTTACCGTAAATATTCGCATTTTTTCTTTATTTTTATCATAAATTGTCGAAAACATCGTGCGACACCCGCATAAAAAAATTTGATGAATGGCTGCACCGCGATGTTCGAAGAATAGGCCTTAACCTTTTCACGTACGTTGCCCGATTTTTGGACGTTCCACGTGGAATCGGTGCGTCGTACGGGGAAAAAAATCGTCCGATTCAATCGGACGGATGGGGTAAAAGCGCGGACAAAGGCGCCATTGTACGTCAAATTTTTATAAGGAGTCTCGAGATTCTCCATTGTGCGAAAATTGAGGGCTTACGCGTCGCGGGAATTGCGGAGGTGGAAAAAGACGGCGAAACGGGTTTCGGGATCCTAAGACTCTAAAAGAATTGGTCTCTTTACGGTTTCGTGCTCTTTCGATGGAAGAGCGCTTCTTGCGCCACATCTGTCCATCTGTAAATTTAACATTATGTCAGGAATGAATCAAACAGATACTTTATAAGAACATATGGGGATACAACTGCACCATGATTTTTTAATATAAGAACCTCGATTTCTATATAGAGTTAAAATTAAGGAAAATAGTGGTTATTAAAAAAATTTTGGTTATTTAAAAATGTAAAAAAATTCTATAAAAGGCTTTTATTTCAGCTGATTTTGTGTGATTAAACTTTACGCTATAAAATTTTGACGGATAAAAAATAATTATTTAAATTTACGAAAGATATTATTGTGAGATTGACGGAAGATCCGTTTAGAGGATCATTGTTTCTCCGAGAACACTCGTAGATGATCAATATTTGGATCGATTGAGATCCGATCGTACATCAATATTTTCAAATAACCGGTTAACCAGAAGGTGGATCGACTTTCCCCTTCCGTTTCAAGATTCGATAAAGAAAAATCCTTTCGGGGTTCGACAAAGCGCCGTCCGGGTTGCCGCGTGTCACTCCATGCCTAACAAAGCGCCATTGACGAACCGTATATAATATAGAATTTCCCGAAATCTGGATTTTCTAGAGAGAATATAGGAGATCGAGATCGTGGGCCCTTAAGGGTTCGCTGCGTTCGTGGGTTAAACGGGAGGGGGAGTCGACTCCACTGGACCTTACCTCATCACCTGTGTTGGGAAGATTTTTTTTGATCAACTCCCACAGACGGTCTTACGTGAACTTTCTCACGGCCGACAATTTTTCCTGTTACACAAAGATTGTGTTCCCATGCTGTTGCATTTGAAAATCGACACTGGAAGCTAAAGGAGAAGACACATTATTTTTCGTTGTTAGTGATTTTAGAGAAGATGATCGAAAACAATTCCTTATACAAAGTTAGATAATTAAAGATCTTGTTTAAATTATATTAGTCAAATAGTGTCAGATACTGCTTGAAATTTTTCAAGTTTAGCTGAAAAGAGTATCTCCAACCGAGTAACAAATGATTTACGTAGTGGGATAATATTCAAACGTTAGAAGATATGGACCATTAGGCAAAGCAATTGAAGCATTAGAATCACGTAATAAACGAAATATAAGGAAATGCTTGCAATCGAATGCCGTTCACGTAGATCAAGCGTTAAATTCTCTTGTACTCCTGCAGGCTAGCGCAATTATCCAGCAATAAAATCGCTCAGTTTTCTATCAGAGATTCAACGACACAAGTCGAACGTAGGCTACTCTTTTCCCAAGTAATAAAACAAAACGAAAGCCAGGTGGTCGCACGACGCTTTAAAGCGTCTGGAAGTTTCATGACTCCGGAGGGTTCGACGGCGCGCTTGTGCGCACTTTCATTTCACTACGGTGCCGTAAAAATTAATCCGATCGTTAAGGATCGTCGTAACTGTCAAAATATACGGCCCCGTATACCAGCCAAGCGAAAACCTTCCGCGGAAGTGCGTGAAATAATTACTGTCGTGAAACCCGCTTGAAGCGTTAGGGATGAAACGCGTCCCGGGCAGCCGTTCCTCGTCAACTAACGAATAGCGATTATATAAATTTATAAAACCGTAATACACGCGTCTGCAATATATTCTTGCAGGATACCAAAGTAATGGCAGATTTAAAAGCAATAAACGAAATATATTTACGTACGTATGTTGTGAGAAATATATGATCACTGAAAGAAAGGCTTGGTTAATGTTATCAAGCACCTTGGTGAAATAGTTTCAACTAAACGTATAAGAAGTATTACATAATTTAGTTGGCTCAACTAAACAAAATTTGCTCTTTTATAATTATTACAAATTGTTATAATTATTACAAAATGTTTTGTTATTATTATTATAATTGGTAATAATAATCAAATACTTCAAAAGAAAGTATACTAAATGCATCTCACAAGTTTACCAAGAATTTTTTTTTCAGTGATGTTAATATTGAAAAACTAATTACTTTGAAACTAATTACAGTTATAAATAGTTTCTTTTGAAAATTGCAAAAATTACTTATTTTACTTGTATAATGTTATAATGATAAATTACACTATTATATTTCTAGAAAATTTAATACTGAATGCACGTGGCACGAAATACAAATTATTGTGCACGGATATTACGTATTCCATACGAATATATTGGTTAGTATCGACTATCGTTATTCATTCAACTGACATTTAAGAGCCAAGTACTTAACTTATATCTGAACTTCAGATAGGTGACAAATGTGTATGCTGATAATTTCGAAAACCAGTTTGTGATTATTATGGTGCAGCTATTCATCTTTTTTATTTTCTTTGACGAGTCATGGCTCATTAATTCCCCGGGAAATCGTAACAGTCGCATTTTTTCTCAATCGAAACGTAGTTAAATCGTTACACTGAAATGCACCTCTCATCATCTCTAACAATTTTCTGCGTTTACCTCGTCGATGCCGGCTTCGGCACGGTAAAGACGATGCTGCGACAATCGCCTTTTTTGCTAACTGCGTTCCGGTGGGCGGAGAAATCGATGATCCAGATCGAGATTACTAATGGATCTCGTCGTGGATGGACCGCTCGATCGGAGTATCCGTGCATAATTCGGGTAATCGAATCTACCAGGGTATTTAAAACGAATTGGGTCAGGGAAAGAGAGTGAAAGAACAAAAACGTAACAACGAGCCAATTCATGACTAGTCATCGCCGTTTTTCGTTGCCGCTTGCTTCTCAAAGATGCAATTAAGCAAATATGCGTTTGCCGTTAAAACAAGTTCAAGGTGCATCTTGCACTTTAACGAACCCATCTTGCTCAATCAAAAACGTCACATGCTAATGTATGTATACATACATATAGTCATAAATGCATGCATGCAAATGTGACGTCTTCAATACAGCAATCGCTTCGTTTCGCAAGAATTCACGCCGGTGAATTTCTCGGATTTATGTTCCATGATGGTTTATTCGAGGATGAAGAAAAAAGCTGCGAGAGAAATCTCGAATCGTTACTTGGGAAGGCAGTTTTGCGATAAATCGCGGGTGTGCGGTACGAGAGACAGATAGAGGAAGAGAGAGAACATAATCCGGCGAGAGGGAGAAGCAGCAGATCACAGACAGGAAATCGCGATAGCGGGCGCGGGGATTTCAACCGCGGCGTTATAACATTTCTCGAACCGGAAATGCAATATGGCGAGACGCACGTGGGTAGCCACGTACGCTACGGTGGCGCAAAAGTGGTTGCCGCTGTTCGCTCCTAGTCGTGAAATGAATAAAAGATGCTGCGCCGTTCAGCAGCGCGTTGCCTGCTCATTAACGCTGGTGTCTACGCTGGGCCCTTCGGTGTCAGAATAATGTGCTAATGCGAGAACGCTTTAGGCAGAGGCAAAACCGAACGTGAATATTCGGTATAAGATGCGATGTGATGGGAGTTCTCATAGCAACAATCCTCGTTTTGTAGAAGCAATATACGATTCTTGATGATTGCAACAAGAAACTGAACTGTCGACTCTGAGGATTAAGTATCTCGCAAATGTAACGTATTCTTTTTCCGACTGCCGAGTTAACGACGTCTCTGATTTTTGTTCCGAGTATTGCTGTAACACTGAATGCTTGATCAATGCCGGAAATGGAGGTGGTAGGATCATGTGCCACGGCGGCGCGAAGCGCGTTAATAATCGGACCTACTGTTTATGGCGGCACCGTAGCTCCGCGAGAGAAGCCAGGAACACCAACGACGACAACCGGTACCGTGACGACGATAACCCAGAACGGGAGGCCAGACAAGCCTCCGACTGCCTTCCGACCGAGCAGAACGCGTTCGTCAAAGAGTTTCATTCATCCGCGCGGCAAAGTTCACTCGCGCGGACACGTGTGCCGAGCAGACCGGCATTGTAAACGAGGGATTTATGCCTTTTCGGCGACACAACTCTCTCAAGGCTCTTCTTTTTACGCGTTTCCTCCTGACTACATAAGCTCGATCCGAAAGGACAAAAACTCTGAGACAGAAAGAAATTATTTCAATCAGTAACGCAGGGTAGCTTGATGGGACGCGATGATTAGAGCTTACGACGTAGCAACGACAAAAAGCGAACTGTCCTAGTTTTGTGGAAGTAACATATACGATGACGCGGCGATTCGTATGCTTTTCTTAGAAATGTAATTATTCCTCTAATGGCTTAAGTAGCCTCACCGCGAAGTTAGCCTATAAGCAAGAAATAAATTATAGATGTCTACTTCGCGATAAAAAGCACGATAAGCTTGCGTAGAATTCCCGGGACCATTGTCACTGCCTCGGAAACGACCTGGCCATCCAGGATCTCGGTCCAGAATCTCGCGTCCTAAAAGCAGGAGAATCGTGGCCGAGACATCGAACGCGAGCATCGATCGATAACACTGCGTCAATATACCGAAGTAGACGTGCAGCCTGCACGGTGCAGTAGAGTGTCCTTTGTGTCCAGGCTCTAAAAGGATTTGGAGAGGCAATCCTGAAGCGCGACTATCGAAAACATCAGAATGTCAACGAGCATGCCTCTTCATTATATCCCATTCGCTAAACGCGCAGATCCTATCGATTTACCAAACTGCCGAACTGCATAGATATAAGCAAAATTAATTCTTCTTCTAGAATGAGAGTGTTTCCATATTTCTTTTATTTTTCTACTCTTCATTTAAAAATAAAATTTTGTCGTAGAATCTGTACATTTCGTAAATCGATTCTTAATGACGAGAAATGCAGGAGTCAGCGTGGTGCTCAATTTTTCATGCCACGTTAGATCGTTACGAAGGAGGAATAGAGAATGGATTTGAGGCCTCGGGCGCGTGGGTGGATTACTTAGCCGCCGCAGCTTCCGTATTTTCCGGCACGGTGCTATCGCGCCTTTTATGGGATAAAGAATGACGGTGACTGGAGGATCGCTCCAATCTCGCCCGGTCTATCTTGGATATCTCACTTCGTTGCGCCTTGTCGTCATGTCGCTGGAAGTCGACGAAGCGTTCGTTTGAGAAGAGAGCGAGCAGAGGCGAGCAACCAACGCGCGTGGGCGTATGAACGGGTATCGAGTAGCCGGCCACGCTCGTTTATTTCACGTTACTAGGCGCACCACATTAAGAGCTGTTTAATAAATTCACGGCAGACCGCTTGGAATGAAATACGAACGTATTTCGGCTTTTATTTCTTCGCAACGGAAGATAAGGTTGATCTATGTTGCTAATGTTCGTCTCGTTATTCGAACGACTTCTCGTTTCGTAACAGAATTTTTCACCTGACACGGTTATAATGTATATACACCTTGCAAGTTTTACACACATATTATATTTTTGTTACAGCCGATTCAATAAAATATAAAATTGTTGATATTTTTGAGATTAACGAGACAAAGCATGATTTCTTATCGTGCTAATTTTGCTATTCATAATATAGGGAAGATGAATAGAATAAATATCATATACTTATATATACACGGAGAAAATTTTATATTAAAAATTACTATGTATGGCAGTAGCCATGGACTATTGCTGGAATTATAAAAATTTTTACTTTTATTATATTAATAATTATTAAACTCTCTTGTGAAAACATTGTAAAAATTTTTATAATTCCAGTATGGTCCACGGCTACTGCCATACATAGTAATTTTTAATATAAAATTTTCTCCGTGTATAGATGTTGATCGAATAGCATTAGTGCTTCGGGGTTAATATCTCAAGCAAATAATTTCTTACAGCAGATTCAAATTCAGTAAATTAAAATAGTTGATATTTTTTAGATTAGCGAGACAACGCATGGTTTCATATCGTGCTAATTTTGCTATTCATAATATAGGAGAGAGGAAGGAGAGAATAGGATAGGTATCATATACTTACTGATGTTGGTCGAATAGTGTCGGTGCTTCGGGGTTAATATCTCAAGCAGGTGATATCTTATTGATACTTCATAAAAAAGGCTTCGCCATGCAGACGCTCGAGGTCGAAGAAAGGCTGGCCATCTTCATGTCCGTCAAACGTACTTCGAATCACAAGAGAGAACGATGAGGACCCATTGTTGTCCGGGCTTGGAGAGTCTTCCTTTCGCCGTGTTCGAGGGCGGAAGAGCGGTCTCGATCGCTCGTTAAGTGGATTCATTCAAGGGGCCACTTCTTCGATCGAACAAAAATGTTTGCTGCCTGTAGAACAAAAATTGACGCAGCACTGACGGGATGGGATGTTTGCCACCTCGATTCTTTGGCGATTCGCAACGAACGCATAACTTTACCCCTTTTTATTTTATCTCAGCGTATATATAAGAAGTATGGACTCTCAGAGAGACTGTGTAATTATTACGAGGCAAAATAATGTTTTGTATTACGCTGAGGTTTTCGAAGAATTCGAAATATGAGAGAAAGGGCGGCCGCGTGTAAGAAACAACGTGATGGGAATGAAGGAGGAAATGTTAAAACCGGAGGCGATGGAAAAATATTTTCGCTGGCTATGATTTATCGTTTGACGCAGGCGGAAAGACAAACGCATCTGCCTAGAGATGGAAATTAATGGACCAGCTAACGCCGTAAAAGCAGATGTCGAGGTGGTAATTAGAGTTAAAAGACACACGCGTCCACTTGATGGTATTCAAGAGCATGGGCGTGGCGGGTTGTTTCGAAACGCGGATCCAACGATGTTACAGTTGTTGCTCAGCTGTAAATTTGAACTAATCATGAGTTAAGCATTTGCCTTCGTGGTGCTGTGCGTCTGACAGGTTTACCCAAACGAGATAGCAAACTCTGAAACTTCTCGAGAGGTATCGCGACTTTGACATGTATAAAAAGAACTCATTCATCCTACTCATCCTATATTTAATGTTACTTATTGCATTTTTCAACGAATCAGAAACGTACTTTAGACAACGCGAAAAGAAAATAATTTTTAATTTAATGTAATTTATTTATTGTCTATGTATTATTATTTTGGCTTCACGCCCCTGGTGATGATTGGTGAGTCGCTTTTTTATTTTAATATTATCATTGCTAGAGATAGATTCATTAGTAACCTCTTTTCTACACAGATTTTGAGGACTAATAGTTATCTCTATATTCAATTATACAAATATCATCCATGAGAGATCAGAACTTTAGACTTGAAAATCTTGAAGTGACTCCTCAGTCCCTCCGTTGGCGTGTGACCAGGAATTTTCATCGTTGAAGATGGCTCGAACTAGAACCGAAACGTTCGTTATTGAAACATGTGAATAAACACATTCTATTGTTTAAATAGTTATTAATTTACGCACAAATTACCGCGCCGCACTCTTACCGCGCCGCACTCTCATTAGTCCTTTCTCTTCACAAATTATTTGTACATTTTTAAGAGTCCAATTTTATATTGTTATTTAATTTTTAATTATTATCTTATAATAATAAAATTCTTTAGTTTGACGTTTTCACATACGTTTAATAATTTTTCTTATTTAGCGATTCTAAAAATTTAAATCATGTTTATATTCGGGACAAGTCAGCAGCTGATTCTTACTATTGATGATTCCGCTGCTTAACGATCCCTCAATCGTTTTTTCAATAATGAAATTCCACGGTGACGTTATCGTGTAGGAAATGAGTTACGTGACCGTCATACATTCTGAACAGGCTCGCAAGATGTCGAACGTCCTTTCGAGGTTGTCACTGCCCATTGTCAGTTGTACATATGTACATGAATTGGTGGGAAGAAGATTCGTGACGGAATCTATCCTGCCTGTCATTGTTTCATTCGTTGCGCGGTAAGACAATGACGGGGGGTGGCTTCCATTCACACGACGACTCGCACAAGACTTTTTAACTGACGCGAGCTTTTTTTAAATATATTTCCATACAGCTTCAGATAAATATTCTTTGTGTGGTATAAGTAATGCATATGACTTACAAGTTACAACGCATGAATAATTATTGCGCCATATATATAACGAATGGAAAACTAAATTGTTATAATGAACGAGCTGTTTTACTTTCGTTAGGCTACAGAGTCTTATATAGAAATAAGATTGGAAATTTTTTCAAAGTCATTCGTCCAGAATAGTCGTGCGCGTTCTACATGATTGCTTCTAAATTGATTCGCTGATTGACCCGATGTATTTAAAAAGGATAGTCAGCCACGCGCGTCTTCCTTTTTAATATGGCGCTCTGTGCACGATGCCGATTGAGATTAGAATCCCGGTGGTACGGTTGATTGAATATCACGTAGGCGGACATATGAGACGATAATGTACAAAGGAGTGTAGCTAAGTGTTGCGTGAACAAGAACGGTTGATACGCAGTATGTGCAAGTATGAAAGCTGTAGAACCATTTCGTTGTTATAAATGTATAATTAAATAAGTAATTTGGTAAAGATCTGGTAAAAATTCAGACGATATAATTATCGTTAATTATAGAGTTTTATAAATGTTCATGTTTGCGTTGCTTCTCGAATATTGACGCAAAATAAGGATGATGAGGCAAGAAAAGCACGAAAAAGATATTTTAGCGGGATGACACCTGCATATTTTTATATCACTGGACTGGCGAGATAAACGCACGCACGTCGAACCCTTTGCGACCGGAGTGGGGCATAAAGTATCCCCCGCAGGATCGTAAAACATGTGATATCATCTTCGTGGCCGACCGCCAGTTGGAGGCTTTGTCTCTTCGCGAGTCGCGTTGTGGCATTGTCTTCCGTCCGTTCTTTATGGGCCCCGAATCTTCCAGCGTGCGCCACTAGCGCAAGAAATCGAAGGGCGGCCGTATATATCTTTTTTTACTCGCGAAATCAACCGAGTTTTTGAATCGAACGAAAGGTTAGGTACTCTTCGCTCTTGTTATTTTTTTTGCCTCTTATATATCTTAGAATCTATATTTGACCATAAGGAAATTTCTTTTCTTTTACTTCCAATTGATTAAATGAATTTGTCACATTAATTGCATATTTTAATGATATACATATGTACATACAATACTTTGCGTGTAAAAAATTAAGTTATTATAATAATCACAATAAAACAAGAGGGCTAATGAGCCAAGCTAGATGTACGTGCTAATATGTTGTATTCTAAGTTATTTCATATAAATAATTTCATATAAATAATTGGTTGATAACAAACGTTTCGACCTTAAATACGGTCATCCTCAGTGCGTCGTTAAATTAAATTAATACATACAAATAAATAAGACAATACATGCGCCGTTAAATTAAACTCTAATACATATAAATAAATAAATAAATAAAGACAATACATAAATCCACAAGAAAAACCTGCTTCGTACGCCGATTTCTTTGTCTTAACGGTTCCGTGATTTCCAATTAATACGTCATCCCACTGACAGTTGCCGATATAAAGATCCTTATCATAGGGTTGTCACTGATAAAAAATTGCCATCGGTCAAAATTGATTATTCTCTTGGAAGCCAGTGTTACCCACGTCCGGTTCATCATTATAAATTCTACTGTATTAAGGAACAATTGTATAAGTAACGAAACAACAAAATTAAATAGTCTTAAAGCGGAGATAAGTTAATTATATAAAACAAGACAATAAAATAAATAGTCTTATAAAGCGGAGATAAGTTAGTTATATAAAACAGAAATAAGTTTTAAATATATAAAACAATGTATAATTTTCATTATATAGAATAATATTATTGTCTAATAACGTTATTAAACAATTAAAAAAAATAACGAGTACGTTAATCAAATCTTGACATTCACCATCAGGTGATATATTAGATAAACAATTTCTGAACTTTTTCAAAGCGAATGAAACTTATGTGATTACGTCTTAATATTGACAGAACATTAATAATTCTTCAGGATTGTCATTAAGGTAATACATTTCTTATAGGTATTTCGAAGCATGGCCGGCAACTTGTATATGGAGTATGTGGAGAACTCCACACTTGGAT
>NJRP01000001.1:1150322-1162753 GCA_003063835.1 Aphaenogaster floridana
TTCGTGGAAAATCATTAATTATTGAGAGTTCTGGCTTTATTTTCAATAGTTCTATAGTTCCTGATAGTTTAAATAAATAGTTCTGGCCATTAAAATAAAAAAACGCGTCAGGACAAAGTGTGAAACTGGCGTATCACTTCGTGGAAAATCATTAATTATTGACGGTTCTGGTTTTATTTTCAATAGTTCTATAGTTTCCGATAGTTTAAATAAATAGTTCTGACAATTAAAATAAAAAAACGCGTCAGGACAAAGTGTGAAGCTGGCGTATCATTTTGTGGAAAATCATTAATTATTGAGAGTTCTGGCTTTATTTTCAATAGTTCTATAGTTCCTGATAGTTTAAATAAATAGTTCTGGCCATTATAAAACTATAGAACTATTGAAAATAAAGCCAGAACTCTCAATAATTAATGATTTTCCACGAAGTGATACGCCAGCTTCACACACACCGTACATTTTATTCACCGTACATTTATCTTAGATTTTACGTTTTAAAACTACATTATTTTTTATGTTATTTGTTCACTTACTCATAAATTGTGTTATTATGAGCACTAAGAAATGTTATATATCAATTTAATCCAAAATATCCAAATAACATAATCACATTATGTTAATATTCTTATGGTATGTTAAAAATTCAACACAAACATTTTAATAAGAACCGGTTTTAACACGAGTACAAAATGTTTTTACTGTGTAGGTAGGAAAAGAGCGTTAAATCTCATAAGATTTCTTCTGCTTCATAGGAATCTTAACAATCAACATTCGCCGAATTGTCATGATAACTCGTAGGAGGGATGCCGGAAATAAATCAAGCTCTCGGTTTTTTCGTTGCGAAATTCGTGGCCGACGATACTTCCCGTCGCGTGGGTCTGTTGCATACGACGCACCGCGAGAACCGAGTGCATTCACACGGGCTTGTACTACGTGGCGCGAATGAATGAAATCGCGTAAATATTTATGGAACGTTGGGGGGCACGAGACGTGGGAAGTCGTCGCGGGCGGATGCACGCGCATATTGCTCCTTTTGTCACCAGTTTACGACGCGATTACAACAGTGTCGACGATCGCGGCCGAAGCTGGCGGCTTAGATTTGAGAGAAAGAGAGAGGCCGCCGATTGTCGGAGGAATGACGAATCATAGGGAGGGAAGATGCAATTCCGATACGATCGTGACGGACATGCTTACGTGCAGGTTTTTTTTCCCGACTTTATGACTCTTCTCTTCAGCATTTAATACCGTGGAAGCTTTTATCTGTTGTATTAGAGAAATTAATTGAATCATATTGTAATTTTATTTACAATCTGGTATTATTATCTACAAATTTCTTCACAGTTTTTTGGGTTGGGATGGGGAGGAGGGAGGGAATCTTTTATAGATGCTCGTTAGCATTAGTATCATTAAATTGATTATCAATTTAATATTGTGATATTCAAAGAGCTGCGTTTCAAGACCGATAGTAACTGCGCGCAGTTTATAGAAAAATCACACATTAATATTATTGGAGCACTAAGATCTGCTATGACCGTCAGTGGCCTATCTCGAATTTGAATTGTTTTAAACATATCGTGGTCTAGTCAATTTTAATGTTTATTATCTATTATCTTTGTTCCTTTGGAATAATATCATACTGGCATAAAGTAATTCTTTTCAGAATCTCGTGACTATTTTATCTATAGTGAGAACAGCTTTTTAATTTGATAAAAAAAATGATTCTTCCTGCAGGAGAAAAAAGAGCTTTATGCTATAAGAGATTAATTCACTACTATGACATCGCGCTTCTAAGCTCTGATGCGCGCTCCTCGTATCTGCCTGATATCAGCATTAAGAAATCTCGTTTTGATTATGCACGGGGTATGAGATTACTCGCGGTTGTCTGTCAAAAGACAGGGAGCCCATTTAAAATCGCTCGAGAAACAGCGCGAGTTCTGAGCGTCTCGTGACGGCCGCGAGGCACGCCGTGAGATATTACGGGATAGATCATCTCCCCGGGCACGCCGTCATTATTTCTGCTGACCTCTGCACCTGAACGCGATCCTTTCTGCATGAGCAAAGTACGTAATTTACGGGTCTCGCGTTTCTCGAACCACCGAGGGATTTACTGCGTTGGGCACCCGGGGTCACCCTAGCGGGGGTCCCCCCAAAGGGATAATCTCTCTCTCCCTCTCTCTTCCCGTTGCGCAGAACTCTTCTCTTTTTTTAAAAAGATCTTTCGCAGTAACAAAATTCGCGTATGTATTAAATGAGCAGAAAGAAGTTTGAGAGAGACGATATCTTAAACGAGAAAAAAAATGGAATGACCATCTTTGTATTTACAGAAATTCGACTTTAAAGATTTGCATATGGAACATAAATAAATAATATACTTAATGAAGTTATGTTTAATATAAAGTCTTGTTTATTAAGTGTAATCTAATTCATAAAAATTTTAATTTTTACACATACTTATATTTTATGACATTATTATGCCAATGTTTATTAGATAAGTATCCTTAAAGTCTGCTTTTCTCGATTTTTATATTTTTTAAAATGGCCGAAACCCAGGTCCATAAAAGGAAGATAAGTATGATCGAAAGGGGCAGCGTATAAGCGGCATCACGTTCGCGGATTATTTTCATGGGAGATTATCACCTGCGCCAGGAAATTACTCGCACAAATTATCGGGATATTACCACGGACTATAATCGGTGTACAGAGAAGGTCGCGTATCTTCCACATTGGTTCCTCCGTACGGATATTAGCAAATTGGTCATCATTTTTGGCTCCGGTTTAAACTCTCGCACAATTCACGAACAGAAAATACTTATTCTTTTAGAGTCTGACATTCGCGAAACTTATATACGTATATAACAACATATAAATTTGAAACTAAAGTATAATCTATATATCATTCTCTTTTTTTAAAAGTTAAGAAAGAAAAAAATTTAATATTAAAACAAATTCCTACACTGTAAAAAATGTGTGTACTTTTGTGAAAAAATTTGCTGTTAAAATTTTTGTGTTAAGTAATCAACACATTCATATGTAAATTTAACACATGTCTGCTTTGTTAACTGAACTTGACAAATATAAAATGTAAAATTATTAAAATGATTTAAAAAATATGTTAAAGTAATACAATTTGTGCACGTATTTATTAAATGTGTTAAAATTTACGAAAAAGAGTGTTGATTTTACTCTATAATAGAAGTGAGGATGACTGCGTGTTGCTTATTACCATTCTTATATGAAAAGAACATTTCTTATATGTTAATTTCATCATAAAAGTTATGTTAATTGTACACACAATTAATTTTAAATTACGATCAAAATTACATTTCTTTTTTGTTCAAATATTAACATGATATCAGTGTTATCGTTTAACACATCCATATTATGTTAAATTAACACAAAAATTTGAGTGGACCGTTTGGGACATGTGATTTATGTTAAATTTAACAATTGTGTACCTCCGCTTGCTTTTCTCTTTCTAATACGAGAAATATTTAAGGAGGTGATTATAGGTACTTCTGATTTTTTTCTCTCAAAAAACGTCTGAGCGATTAGCTTATTAGATGCGTAAATGTTCATATCCCTCTAACTTGCGATCATTAAATCCCGGGATGCGGCACGTTTCTGTCGATTGATCATTAAAGCGCGATAGATCGCGATGCACGCGAGTCCCTTCGTGACTCCGTCCGAGGCTGCGGTCTTGCCAGCATGCCCACTATATAATCATCCGCGAGGATCACCGGGGTCGAGAAGCATAACGCGAGAATGCTGTAGGAGTGCGCTCGCCTGGAAAGGGGTTGGGTCTCCGGGTGCATCTTCTGGGGCCCCACTCCGTGCGCGATGTCAGTACAGGACAGAGGCACTGAGGGACGAAGGGGGCCCGACTCGGCTGGCAGGTGGCCTCGTCTCACGAGGCCCCCGTCCGCGGTCCAGCCGGGATGAGAGTCCCGACGGACACGCGCGCGCCACAAGATGGAAACGTAGATTGCGGGGCCCGTTCTTCTTGCTCTCTCCTCTTCCTCATTGCCATCTTCGTCCCCGAGCAGCACGCCGGGGCCCTGTACACCTTCTTCTTCGTGAACCAGGATTTTTCTCGTCGGTCGTCTCCGTTCGCTGTCTCTCCTTTGGCGCTTCTGTTAATCTCACTGTATCTTCTCACGAGTCCTATGGTAAAAAGCAGTTTATTTATTAAGACTTGTATTACAAATCGGGAGAGCTAGGGTATCAATGAATTTATTCGCTGATCCATGAGACGTGATAACATCGTCGTTTTTAAGAGTTACATGCGAAATCGTGATAAAATCCGAATCGCGCGTACAAGCTTTATGTGAAGTACGATCGGATCATTTACTTATTATGATTTGTATTACACGATATTATATCATGTTACATGATATTATCTTTCTTCGATTAAAATTTCGTCGGAAAAATACGCGAATCTTGACTTGGTTTGTATATTTTACTTCTACATCTCCTATACGTATAACATAACAATTATTTTATTGAATAAAAATTCTTAAAATAAATTTCCTAAATGTCATGCATATAACATCATGAAAAATAACATTTTGTTATTAATAATTCTGAATCTTATTAACGATTCTGAATTTTAACTCTAGAAGGCAAAACTGAATTTGCTGAGCTTTAAAGGCAAAAATGGGGTGGTACGGCACCCCAAACTTCTCAGGTGTCTCAATCCTTTTTATCAGCAGTAAATTAATAGTTAAATAATGCATTTTCTTCGTTTTTTAATGAGGAAAACGATGATGTATATAACATGTTGTATATAACATGTGGTTTTTTTGAATTATGGTATGGGTCCGGACCCGAAAGTGTACCTGGCTACTTCAGAAGCGTAATTTGAATTTCGTTTAGGGTGACAAGGAATTCCACATTTGCCTTCTATAAGGGTTAAGAATCTTTCAGCAGAAGTTTCACATTTTTAATAATTTATAAGTCAAAATTCATGGCTCTTAGCCGTGCTAATAAAATTTGATACGGCAATTAGTATTATTAGCGACAGGGGATTTCGGGCTGATCTAAAAGATACGATTCAGCGAAAACTGTAATTGGTCATCACATGATGCTCATTCCGTCGTCATCGTGTCCGTAATTCGCACTCGAGTTTACGCCGATCATATATCTCGCGGTTTCGTGGGGGACCCGGCCGGAGATAATGGCCCGGAGAGGAGCTCGCGCGCGCGTTCGAGCGGTATCGTTACCGATCGTGTAACCATAATTTCGCGACTGTAAATCACGACAGGTGCCTACGTCTTTAGAACCCTGTAATTCAAGCCGAGAGGTGTCCCGCGACTCGCACACTCCCTCCTCTGTTGCAGCTTCCTTCCTCCTCCCTTCCCCTGGGTCCCTTTTCTTCTGAGAAGCGCGTATATTATATATGCCGCTTTACGCGCGCAGCTTTACGAGAAAGTAATTCTCCGACGTGAAAAGTCGCCCGGTGCTCTTTCGTCGTAGTACGCCGCGAGATAAATCAGTCGGGTTTTTTTGCGCGGCGCGTAACGTACGACGCGTTGCGTGCGGCCTTTACAATGCTGTAACTCTTGCCCGGCGCTTGGCTTTTTCCGCGGAACGCTGAGCGAATCTCAGAAATGCAAGCGAGAAATATTGCCGGCGGTGCTAGCCAGCGATGTCAAAGAATATTATAAAAAATTACGTATATTCGAATGTATTACATGGCAATTTACATGGCAATTACTACATTTATCGAACTTATGTTGCCCCACGAAAAAGCTACATTGTATTCTCTGTTTACTTCGCGAATTGCATGCAAAATGGAGATGTTCAAAAAGGTGAAGATGTCGCATCGAAGTTGATATCGATTTTCGATGGATCCCTGATTTTTTTTTTTAAGAAATCGAGTCACGCACGTAGGTAGGCCACGCTTAAACGCGGCCTCGCTCGCGAGACCAACGTGGTAGCGACCGATAAATACCTCCCATCGCCGATAATATACAAGGGATTTTACTGCGAGCGACGCCCATACGCAACTGTGACATGTCTATAATAGCCGTGTGTATTCGCGGATACACGCTCGTGCGTGCGCGTAGCGTCCGGAGAGAGAGCACGTGAAAGCTTACACGCGCGCATAAACTCGCGATGTACCATAAACCGTTATGGTGCCAGTATTCCAGTCCGGGCGCAGGTAAAAGGGATGACGCCGCTCGCTGCACGCCAACTCTGATTCGGATATCTTGGTGACTTTATTGACCCTAAACGAAGTCCAGTGTTCGGCCGCGATATGACGGTCCGCGAGAAAGTTTATGGAAACCATGAGAGCACCTTCGCGACAGGTGATGTCTTCTCGCACATAGTTTCCTTCCAAAAACGAAAATAATAGCAAAATTACGATGGGTTTTTGGAATTACTTTTTAAATTTTTAAATTACTTAACCATTTTTTTTGTTAGCAAGCAGAATGGGACTGTTCGTGCCTAGTATGGCAAGAAAAAAATTTTGTCAGATATAGCCGACAATTGATATTTAAAGGTTTTTGGAGTCGTTAAATCCGAATTTTAAGTCAAAATTGCAAAATTCAAAATGGTGGATCCAAAATTTCAAAATTTGTAATTTTGACTCATTGTTTTGGATCTGACATTTTGGGTCCACCATTCTAAATTTTGAAATTTCAATTTTAAATTCCGAATTAGCGATCCCAACCCCCCTCGTAAACACAATCTCAGCTACAGAATCGGAAAAGTACAACTTTTAAAAATTTCGGATCCGCCATTTTTGGTCTGCCATTTTAAATTTCGAATTTTTTACTTCAAATTCAGATTCAACGACCCAAAAACCCTTAGGTACGACATACCATCAAAATCGAGGCATTTTATATATCAAAATAATTAGATGCGCACTATTGCGTCAATGCCACACTAGGCACAGCTTTATTCCGCGCATTATTGCGCCAATGCCACCGAAGGGGTTAAGATTATTCAGAGCTTTGTGTTTAGAAACATTTTATATTGACGAGAAGCGATCATTGCGTTAACACTGAGAAGCTAATTCGATTGAGAGCGAAATAACTGAGCGAAATAACTCTTTATATTATATTCGATAAACGCCGTGCCATTCTTTCGTTACCTCGCGTTACCGATATCATCCTGTTGCGTAGCTCTTAGATAAAGATGTGTAATCGGCCGAGACCTCGGCGTCCATCGTCGCGGGTTGAACGCATGAAGGTTTGTTGTTGGCTAACACGCATTTCCGCCACTGAGGCCGGCAATGACACTTATTACCGTCCAATTGGATAAAGTGTCGACGTTGCGAGTTTGACGAGACAGCGTCTAGACGCGCTTGACATCTTCAATTTTGTCACGTCGTTCAAAATGACGGTCTACGTGACGTTACTATATCTTGCGAAAACGATCTGATCGTGCGATCACGCGAGTACTGCGTGTGTGTCCGCGGCGAATTTATGAATGGAAAGGATCGATATATCCCGATTGCGTGACCGCGAAGAAACTAGAGAGCTCGGCACGTGATATATATGTATCAGCGTGAAACTTATGTGCGATTACATGTTGGTTGTGTATGTAGAAAACGCATTGGCTCTTTCTACATTTTTAGAAAGGAAGAATATTAAATATTCTTTTTTTAGAAAGGAAAAATTTTCTTTTTTTAAGACTTAATTTTCAGTGGATTTTTTAAAGAGAAAATTATTATTTCTTTTAATTAAACATACTCGCCGTTTTACTGAATCAAGTAGTTTCTTTTTCTATTCGATTCGATTTTCATTTCCATATTGTCCCACTGACACATAGGATGACCCAGCGACACACATACGTATAGGTTCAGACCTTTCCGTTGGAAAGGTCTGGTAATGTTTAAATCGCTCATGAAGCGAAAGTATAAATTTACTTGCGACCGAGGGGTAATGTGAAACAATCGGAGATTTTTTCGTCTGTGTGCTGGGCAGTATTTCTTATCTGAATATCTGATCGCTCCTCCTCCCGTCGTTCAATCGGGACGAGGATCGACGCGACGCTTTGACGGGTAAGGATGATCTCAATTAAACGGGTTTATCCGAGTCGACGGGGGGGCCAGCAACGGCGCAATGAGGGTCGACGGGACATCTGAATACGAAATCAGCAGACGATGCAACGTGAGCGAGACGGCGACTTGAGATGATCGCAGGGGATGAAGAAGGGTGAATCGCCGTGCCGCGTCGTGAGAAAGGACACGGCGAGAATACCTCCTTTCGGGGTGTGAATGTCCCTCGTGACAATCGCGACGGCCACCTGAGGTTACAGTTCGCCGACTCCGAGGGGTTGTTGTGCGGTGTTTTCTTCGGGCCTCGTTATGCAACGCGCTCGCGACGCTGCCCTGCGCAATAAAGTGTCGCTTGTGCGGTCAGGTGTTCGTCAATGCCGGGAGATTAACGTGAAACTGGCCGCCATTCAACTACAGAGAAGGGTTGCGTCCCTTGTGGACCGCGTGTATCGTACGAATAACGATGTCGGCTCTTTATCGCGAGACAAGGGCGATAAACGTTGACATAATTTCGTAGGGAGGTGTTGCTTATTTCTGTCTGGAGTTTAATTCTTTCTAGTAAAAATTTTGAGATGCCATTCGTTTCCAAATTGTTGCGACATTTACTCAAATTTGGTATAGAAGTAAATGTATTTTAAATTAGTTAAAAAGTAAATGCAGGAACATGAATACATCATATATCGTACGTATATAGTAAAATCGCGATGTACTTATGGGATTAGGGAAAAAATTCATCCGTAACATCTTGATGCAGGCAAATGTCTGGGAAGGTGTTAAATTGCCTGGAGAAGACGGTGAGATTCTCGCATAAGATGCTAAGTCGAGGGTGGTACTCAGGCACTTCGCGAACGTTCTTGCTATCGTCGGTGGCGCGGGGGTAGAAGGCGCAAGGGACGACGTGGCTTGAATTGATGAGCAAAAAGCAGCGAAATCATGAGCGATTGCCCGGGCCCGAGCGGCATCTCCAGGGCCCTTTCGCCGGCGCTGCAAAGCAGTTTTTTTCGGTGTCGTCGACGCCGCCAGTCGTTAGTTGCTCTTTCCCGGCTAATCTCAACGGGTATCCCCACCTTGTGCGAGCGTGATGCGCATGCGGCTGTATTATAATGAGGTGTGGATTGTAAATGAAGTTTAATGACGCCGGCCTGGCACCGTCATTTTTCAACGCGGAGGGACGAGGGGGGTACTGCGGTGTGGCGCTCTACGAGAGAATATCCATGGTTGCCTGCGATCTGCACGCGACAATTCGCTTCATCATTTTGCGTCAGCGGCTTTAAATAGCTCGACTTATTATCGTTATTATCTGTTTAGAAAGAATCGCGCGTTTTCCAACGGTTCTAATCAAGTGTCCGCTCTTTGCACACGGACGACAGTTCGTGCGTCCGTTATATTCTGAGAAAAAAAAAAATCGGGGGACCAAGACCCGGCTGGCTCGAAATTATTTGAATACGCAAATCATTTATCAGGTGGGCAATTGCCGCAACGGAACTCGTCCTTCGAGTGGGGTAGTTTTTCGCTCGGAAGCACGTGAAGATTTTTAGGGAGCGGCGGGAACATTATGACCGCTCTATAAATGTTATTTATATTGATAGTATGCGCATGAATAACCGGTATTTTAGAATTTTGCAATCTTGATTACGGAGTATTCAGTGTGGTACGCTACTCACAATTCATTAATCTCCGTATTGTGATATGAAGTGATAAAAGTAATTTTTGTATAAATTGTCGATAATTAAGAAAGTTTAGTCAACTACGAGAAAATGTGATTTTATGCGGTAGTTTATAAAATATCCTTATAGAACATACTTTGATCTTACTCTATGGTTAAATATACTAATAGAAAAAAGCGAATCAGTTTCTTATAAGATGCTGATTTTCCACTACGCGAACACCCTCTTGTCCGTTACACTTGTTGTTAGCGGCAACAAAGACTCGTTCATCCTTTCTTTGTCGTGCGGCACGCTACTCGGGGTGAAACAAAATAGGGGAGCCTGGACCAGTTTCTGAATCGCCCTGTTATGAAGTGTCGCCACTCAAGTATCGCATTTGTATACGAATTGCTCGCTTGCGGTTCTGGATTGTGCTCTCTCCATCCGTCGAGAAGGGGTGCATTATATTCTCGTTCGGCTTCTTCGGCGCATCACGAGGTCAACCCTTTACCTGTAAACAATCATGATAAACTATGTTGAGAGTAAGCGTAACAGGTAAAACCGACATCAAATTTTTTTAACTGACAATGAGATATACACGACTTTATTAATATCACAGAATTAATTCATATTACACTGAGAAAAAAAATTTGTTGAAAAATCGGACTAAAATATTTAGTCCGATTCGTTCAACTAAAACGTTAGTTGGTTTAACTGAACATTAGTTGAATTAGCTAATCCTTGATTAAAAAATTTTGATGGTTGACATGAATGAACTATAACCTTTTTAATTCAACTAATTAAACCAACTAATGTTTTAGTTGAACGTATCGGACTAAATATTTCAGTTTTTCAACAAATTTTTTTTCTCAGTGTATACACATGGATATAATACAAATGCAAACAAAACAGTTAAATCGCTTTTTAATATATTTGCAGGATATAAAAATAATTTATATAATGAAGAGAAAAGCAAATAAAGATGAAGAATATTTATACAAAATAAAAAGTGAATAAGTAGCGCACTTTTATATTACAGATCAATATCTCGTAACATGCAGAGATCGAGGGCAGTTTTTCTCTCGATTATCACATCGTAATATGCGGCGGATCGTTCGGCGAAATCGTTAAATCGGGAGAGAAGAATAAGTTAGCAAAATTTGTTCTCAGCTTCGATTTCGCGATCGAGCACCTGCCTGAATGATGCTGTCCGCTCGAATTCCGCGATATGGAATCGTTCAAAGGGGGGAATCGAGATAGAGGAAATATTTATTCGATGAGCGAACTGGCCTCGGGAGCCGGCGATCGGCACGATCGAGAGGAGAAGTTGAGATTCGGTTTTTGCCACTGCGAACGGCTCGCAAAGAACCTATCGATTTACAATGAGCGACCGTCGACGTCGTTGAAAGTCGGTCCGCTGCAAAAACTAGTATTGGATTAACGCGCAGAAGGAACCATCGTGGCTTTTTCGTGTGTGGAAACGATTCGCCGGAAGAGTCGATTCAAGTCTATGAAGACGTCGCAGCTCTCGTGAATGTACGTCACCGCGATGGATTATCATCATGCTTTTTGCGAAATACCTTATTCCTTATTCTCGTTTGTGTGGATCTTTAAAGCTTTTTGCTTTACTTTCGATTTATTTGAAATAAAATTTTAAAAGTCCTTTAATAAAGATATGAACACAAGGAACTCGACGATGTTAAACTTCTAATTTATAATGTTTAAAATAAAAATATGTTAAAAATACTTATCTCCAAAAAATAGTTTTATAATTTCATTCGCGCACACATTTAAAAGTACGGAAAATTTTTTAAATATTTATTATGACGACCTAATCTGTTTTTGTTCTTTGATTATACTGAAGATGACCTAATTAAAGGTCGAAACGTCTATTAAATTTTATATGTGATTTTTATTCTACGTTATTATTGGCAATATCTAGCCTGGCTCTGTATACCTTATTAATTTTCATTGATTTTAATCTTTTGTGTCTTATACATTATTTTTATTTAATTTTAAATATTTATATTTTATAGAGAGACATCAGAGAAAGCAATTTAACTAAAGAGTATTTTGTTTGCATTTGTATACATTATGTCCTTATTATGCGTGCGTGTTATCGCGTACAGTTAACTTTAATGGTAATTAACAAGATTGTCTACATTTCGGTTAGAAAAATTTTTCATGCATTTGTACATGATCGAGTCGTGCCCACATCAGAGCTGTCGTTATAGCTTGCATCTGCTCCGTATCAATAAAGACTGGTTATACGGCGCGATGGTCTAAATGGGAAAATAAACAATACCGTCTCGTTAGCCAGTTGGCGGCTTTTATCTTACCGAGGCAGAACGCGGCGTTATACCGTGAAATGGAGTCTAGACGGAGACGATGTTGCATTTCGGTCCGCGCCCACCCTGCACTCTCTTCATCATGTCCGCGATAAGTGGCTGCCGTTTGCTCCGCGATAGCCGACTCCGACCGTCTTCCTTTTTATCGAAACTTCATTTGTACAAGTCATTAAAAACTCACCGTCCGTGAACAGCCGAATCGAGCCTCATCGTGCTGTCGAATTCGTTTTGTACGCTTCAACGCTTTCGGAAAGCGTCGGAAACGCTGTGTGTCCGGTGATCGGCAAATTTCTGTTTGCAGAAGACCGTAGAATGGCGATCTGTATTAGTATCCTCATCTGTCGACAGTGCTCTGGGATATGAAGCGCAAAAGTGTTTTATGAAATGATTTATAATTCTTTCGTATCGATATAATTACACGGAGAGAATTTT
>NJRP01000001.1:1163293-1198615 GCA_003063835.1 Aphaenogaster floridana
GTCCCATGACTACCATGATTTTCAGGGTAAATTTTAAGAGAAAATTCTCTCTGTGTAGTTTTTAGGGGATTGTTAACATGATAACATAATATCTTATTTTATAAAATTTATTCTGAATTTTGCGAAAGATTTACGATTATTTGGCTGGAGGGTATGTAAAAAAGCGGTAGAAAATCAACGTACGATCGTCTCTGTCATCATTCATCACATCGCGTCATGGTTTTCTCTGCTTTAACGCTCACAATGTTTCCGTAGTCCTAAAACAATCCCACGGCATCATCCATCTTCGGCAACAAGCAAATATGAGAAGCGTTAGACCGAACTAACAAAGAGAATTAACAGAGCTGTCCAAAAAATCTAAAATCTCAAGAGATTTTTTTGTCGAAAAACCCTCTTATTTCTCGAGAATAATTTCAAGTGTGTTACTTATCCGCATTTATTAGCATTTAATAAATTCTATTTAATATAATATAAATGCTTCATTACGTATGTTACGTAACATTTCGCTGAACGTGCAAGTGTTCGAAATTAATCGCGTATCGCGCGATTCTCAGTAACTGCTATATATTTATCATCACGTTTCATGTAATGCGAATCTTGCTGAATACGATGCAAGCTGTACCGTATTATGTACGAAACTTTCTCCGCTCCCGATATCGATTCTTCTCTCGCGTTAAATCACATGCTGTTTTTTCATCTGCGCTCTGCCACATCACGTATGCGCCTTATGTTATCGCACAGTGCGACTGCAAATGCATTTATTGGTTCGGCCAAACGCAGTCCCGAACGTGGCGGGACCGAGGTGTATATCTTCACGGACATCTCGGTCAGAGAATTTCGAATAATTTGCTTCGCTTGTTGCCAAGGATTTAGGTACAGTATTGAATGACTCCATATCGTCGATATGGAAATTTACATAACACTATGATAATCTCACATTCATTTGTCACTGCGAAATCACAGACTTATTTGTGAAAAATAATTGATTCCGTATAGAAATTCTCCTTAGACCACATGCCTTTCATTTACCATGTAACATGTACACAGAAAAGAAATGCTGTTGCTTCAATTAAAGTCTACGTCACGGGCTGCCACAAACATAAATAGTTCATTCAATTGTATTATGATTGGACAAAATATCTAAATTATTCTTTTAATAATCTAAATATTTGGTCCAATCATAATACAATTGAAAGAATTATTTATGTTTGAATTATCTATGTTTGTGGCAGCCCGTGACATAGACTTTAATTGAAACAACAGCATTTTTTATTCAATGTGTACAGTATTATCTTATAAAGTGCCGTATTATCTTATAAAGAATTTATGTTACAATAAAGCTTAATTTTGTAATCTTGAGAGAACTGGAATCTCGCAGGGTGTTTACGACAATAAAACCTCAATAAGTTTAATGTACTGGTGAAATTGAGGGAGTGTGAGAGGTAGTTGGAATTCTCGTGCAGTCTGCGCACATTTATCACACGGCAATTATTTTACCTCCGGACACGTCAAGAGCTGTTAGAGTGACGTAAGTAATCGACGTAGGTACTTAAATGGCGATGTGGCGAATTCCGCCAAGGAGAATGCAAGTAGTGCGATTTCATATCAAAAAACCGTTCTTAAGTGTTTGAGAAACGATTACTCCGGATCCTCGCACGGTGAAGCACTCAAGTTTCCTTTCTCGAGAGCTATTTGTAGATATTATTTCATTCGCACTTTATCTTGATAAATTCCTTCCAGATTTCTTAATGTAGTTAAAGCGAGCGGCACATTTTGATCTGAAATATAAAATACAATATCTGTTGGATTTAAAAATCATCATATAAAACACGATACAAAGCACTTACTATAATCGATGGCTGTCGAAGGTTCACACAGAGGTGTTTCTCACGATTGTATCGAAATGTCCATCTGTCAACATCAGTCCTCACTCAAACTGTTTCTACGTGTACGAGCCCAGGGCCGATTTTTATCTAGATTCACTTCTGCCCCAAAAATTCCGATGAGATTCGGCGAGTTTTTGGTCCACAGGCGATTAGGTCCAGAGATACGAGCCCGAAACAAACAAACAAGAACAAGCGTAGCGCGCCGAGCTACCTATTCTTTGTGCTAACCATGAATCCTCACGATGTCCTCTTGCTTTTCTCGTGCCGCGGCAGGTGCACACACAACCGTGGAATTACTCGAATGTGACAAATATGCCAAACATCTCGGCTAGGGGAGCGCCTTACAGGGAAAAATACTTTTTTTTTCACCTCTTTATGGCAGCAGCATTTGTTTTCCACGAGTGTCGGCATAGTCAAAGGCTATCATCTATTATGCGAGTGAGTGAATGCGATTACGTCAATTCTGTTAGAGATCAGATGTTTAATTGATTATACCAAACTTGCTGCATATATCCACAACGAAGACTAGAGGTTAAAAAGAGCGGTGAGAATCGGGAGATCAAAGCCGCATAAAAATCATTTTCCGAGCGTTTACATCGCGTGATCGCTCTCCCATTCTGTCGTGTCGCCAATAAACGACAATTTCAGCAGGGACATATTGCTGACGTATTGTCGGGAAACTCGAAGTTGAGTGCACTCGAATTTCGGCTGGAGTCTGGAAGGCGTTCCGGACCCTCCTATTGTCGCGCTTTCCAATTGGTCACCGCTCGGGGTGATATTATACCTTTCCGTTTTTCACTTTTGCACCTTTCGACGACAGTGGTTCTTCAGTACATTCTAAAATATGGATAGATCAACATTCTGCGTGTATGCTTCTTTTATTGTAAAAACTAACCGATATCGCAGATATCTACACGAATTTATCATTCCTAAAATCTAATTTTGTTACTTGTTAGATAGATTTGATCAAATCTAACATATTGCAAAGCATATCGATCTATATAAAAAATTTTTAATAAAGAGATGTTACACATAAATATTGTATTCTTGTATATAAATGGATGTTACAAGAAGTTAGATAACAAATAATAATCATATTAAGTTGATCGTATTAAAAACTGTACGAAGAAAAATATAAAAAAATCTTTTGTTAAATTATATTACGAGATAGGTAGAAGTTGGGAGCCTCTTTCTTGCGAATAGGCTAAAGGAACTCAATGAAAGTCATTCAGAATAAGTCGTGCCCCCGGTTTTCAAGTTCATTGATGCTCGAAGTTCATTTTTGATAGATGGCCATCTGCAGGCACTTTGTTACGCGTTCTCACTGTAACCGATAGACTGGTGACCGAGAGGAAGCGACTTCGAATGAATCGCCTGCCTCGTCTATTATTGGCTAAGTAATTGTTCGGCTTATTGACCAAGCATCAGCTTCGCGTATTTTGCGGCTTTTCGGAAAAAGAGCATAGGTTATTGCTGTTTCCGTTGGCATCCTTTCAAAGAACTATTGGGAAATCGAGAAGACCAAGCCATGCGAAGACGTCTGCAGAAAGCGTTCTAAAAGGAATATTCCTTTTTATTCTTATTATACAGGGTGCGGCAAAAGTACCGGACAGGAGAAATATCTCGAAAACAAGACATTTTAGAACAAAATGTTTCATACAAAAGTTGTAGGGTTTTAAAAAATGCATCAATGCGTGCGCACACACGGACACACACCAAGCTACAGGAGGTACACCTTGGATAATGCCATGCTAATCCCGGCGGCACTTGAACTTCATCAACTCATATCTCGAAAAATACTTAACGAAAAATAATTTTCTTATAGTGTTTTGAAAAGCTCTCGAGATAAGCTACAAGAATATACGACAAATAATTAAGCGTTCCATTTAAAAAATTCAACCTAAACTTGAGAGCTCCTCCAAGCTTATGCTTAACGTCAAATAAATATCGGCGTTTGATACATTTTTTAAAACTCTACAACTTTTGTATGAAACATTTTGTTCTAAAATGTCTTGTTTTCGAGATATTTTATCGGTCCGGTACTTTTGCCGCACCCTGTATATTCTTATTATATACGATAATAATAATAAATAACTGTAGCATTTTTTATATATCGCGCACAACTATCGATATATAAACGTAATAAAATAGTTTATTTAATTAAAAATTATATAAGTTAGTTAAAAGAAATTATTTATTTAATTTATTTATTCTTTAATGGAATAAAACATAAATATTTTATCTATGTTTTTTTCTCTGTCTTTAAAAAATTAAAAATCTTATCAGTCTTTAAAGAAAGAAAAATTTTATTATTATTACTCGCTTTATTCAACTTGCATGTTTTATTAACATTTTTTTATTAACAGCAAATGTTTAAAGAAACTAGCCATCTGCGCGTATCCAATCGTCCTGCTTCGATGTTCTGACATTCTTCTTTCTTTGCTCGCACTTAAAGTAACTCTTGAGGCTGCAAAGAGCGTCGAGTTCATTCAAGATTCCTAGGTATATCATGAATGGACCGCGAATGGAATTCGACAGTGCAGCATGAGTAAAATCTAAAGGTCTCACTGACTTTAGGGGCACAATTCATTCATCATTTTGCTAAGATTTGACTCGCCTCGGTGCTCTTTTGCAGAATCCTCAAGGGTCACTTGTTAGGAGAGGTGGCTCTTCAGACGAACTCGCTATTGAATGTTCTTCTTGAGACGGCCTACAAAAACGAGGAAAAATAGATTCTTGTTTTTAAATACTATCATATATACAGAGTAAAAAAAGTCTCTCGATATACAAATGCATCGTATTTGTTGCAATATCTTGATAATTATCTTTAGCTTTAATTATTTAGATAATAAAATTAGCAAACTGCTTTTATTTCTTCATACGACAGTCAAAATAATCAATGCTGCGTTTACGAAAAATATTGTTTATCTACATTGTTAGATACGCGATCGCGCATCTTAAGATTATTATTCCGGAATATAATCAGGAGATCCGTCATCGAGCACAGTGAGATGCACGTGCAAAAATCCCACTCGGCGTGGTGAAATTAAAGAAGCGAAAAAACTGGTGCGTTCGATACACCAGCTGCCTCGTCTCGCTGCACCTCGGACGTATTTTCTCGCTTCTCCGAGAAGGCACGTGGGTGGCGGCGTGGCACTTTGCCGGTTTTATGAGGCCCTTAAGAATGGTCCCAGGGCCCGTTCATCTCTCTCCTCTCCTCAACTCCCTCCTCACGTCCCCGTTCTTCCATCTCGTCCACGCCTTCGGACTTTTTGTAGAGTCGCCATTACTCGACAAAGTCCTTTGCCGTTTGGGTCCTTGATGGATGCCCGTTGCGTGGGCACCGGCGTTCCAGTCGACTCAATGGGCTGCGACCGAATCCACACGCGGGTCGGCCGGCTTCTTCCACGCCGAAAAGACACGCGTCCAGCTTTGTAAATCGTCCGGCTGCCAGGCACAGGGAAGGGTTTCGTTTTGTGTGCGCGCGCGTGTGCACATTTGTTGCGAATTTACAAAACGAAAGCGCGTCGTAAGTTTTATACTTTGTTTCTCGCCGGGGCGGGGGTATTATCGTCCAATCTCACTCCGCTTTTATATCCGAGGATATTTCGCGGGAATAAACACGCGGTGCCAGATTACGTCCTTCGTAAGTCGGCTGAGATGACATTTAATAAGCCAGAGACTTATCTTCTCGATGTATTCAACGTGAAATTAACATCTGTTGTAATAATTTTGTTAACATATTGTAAATACGCAAGAGATGTATCATTTTTTCGTCATTTCAGGGAACGTTTTTATTACTTTTTAAAATTAAATGTTGTAGATAAATCTCTTTCTTTCGATATAACATTTCTTCGGTAATGATAAACCGAAACTTTACAACTCATTATGATTTTTGAGCACTTAGAGACGACTCTTTTATATATGTTACCGAAGTTGTATGCCCATGTGCACTGCAATATGGTCCCCATCGAGATGGCCAGCTTCACCCACGCGACGATAATAAAGTCACGGCCGATTCGTTCCTGTCGCTTTGCTTCGGATAAGGACTGAAAACTTGCCATGGCCATGATCTTCAATATGCAATTCTGCTCGCGGGTTTCTTCCGTTCTTATCGTACACATTTACATCTCGACATTGCCGATAAAGGATGCCACGACGAGATGTAAAAAGCACTCAGGTCCTCGTTAATCTCCACAAAGGTTGAGAAATTCCAAGAGATTCGTACTTTTGTGTTATAAAAACAACTGAATCACCGCACATCTTTGCATCGTATTCTGGCAACTAATAATTACGTGAGATTTAAATGTTCACTGCCGCAGGTACCTGTACAATTTAACTTGCGACGAGCAGGCCTTTCGTAAAAAATTACAATGATTTTTATCGTGTATCCAAACCAAGCGCCGTATTTGTACTCGTACATATTCATTCGTGCAATTATTTTAATCATGATGCAAGTCCTCGAGAACGTGATTTACGGTTGAACGCAAATTTTCCCCCATGCTACTTTCTCTGTCTCGAAACCGTCCCTTAAAAATCTTGGCGATGCCTTGGTACCTCGGTGCAGTATCCGCGGGGCTAATCGCGAGTAATTCCCCGATCGCTCGTGCACGTACGAGAGCCGGCTCTTCCGCTGTGCAGAGTTCCCGAAGCCGCCGAGAGCGCGCCGAATATATTCACGACTTTCGCCTTCGAAGTTTTAGAGCACGCGGGAGAATGACGTGCTGTATAATTTCGTGGGCGTATGGAGAGCAGACTAGACGAGGGGATGATGTCGAAGGGAGTGGCAGAGGGTGAGTAGCATGGGCGCGGAAACATTTTTCGAGGAAGCGAAGTACGTACTTTTCGGCTAAAGTGACCACAAAAAACTAAAATAAAATTACAAGAAGAGATTTGTTTCGACACAACAGGCCAATTTTAATTTTAAATTTATATATCGCGAATCGCGACATTTTTCGACCATGGGTTTTGGTCCTTCTAAAGTGAGTGGAATTAATTTAATGTAAAGAATTTGTTGCGAAAAATCTTACCTCAGCCAGGATTGAACTGGCTACGACGCCTGCACGAATTGTTAGGGAGGTCCAGGTTCAAATCCTGGCTGAGGTAAAATTTTTGGCAACAAATTCTTTACATTAAATTAATTCCATTCACTTTAGGACCAAAACCCATGGTCGAAAAATGTTGCGATTCGCGATATATTTATCTAAAATTAAAATTGACCAGTTGTGTCGAAACAAATCTCTTCTTGCAGTTAAATATTTACTGGCGAAGAATATTCCATCTCTTGTTTGCTAAAATAAAATTGTTCAATCCAACACGGAAAAAACGATAAGGTTGCCACAATCACAATAATAGTAACATTTGATACAGCCACGTCCTGTGGTTGTCACATTCACATTGATGTGAAGGCAACTATATGCATTTGGTACAGCAAACATAGTGAATGTTGAGACAAACATATATAGATGCACTACACAAAACAATGTGAATGTGACAACCACAGGACGTGGCTGTACCAAATGTTACTATTATTGTGGTTGTGGCAACTTTATTGTTTTTTCCGTGAAATATTCGAGTATCCGAGTATTCAAGTATCAATCGACTCAAGTATCAATCGATGCAAGAACAATTTTGCTTGTTCTTGTTCTGAATCATAAGTACCGTTCGTCGAGAGATTATATTGTTGTAATGCGGGTACCTAATGTGATTCCCTCGCTGCTATCTGAACAACCATACGCGAGGAAGCACGCAATTTTGGGGGAGAGAGCGAAGGGAGAGAGCAAATGCCCCCTCTTACCGCTTCCTGTGGACGTTCATGATGAGGATTGGCGGAGGTCGGAGCAGCCCGGAGAACACTATATGCTCTTGCAAACAAATGGCCGGCAATTACCTGCAATTTGCCATATATACGTCGGTGCCCCCCCCCTTTACCCCGTCGACTCGCCGTCTCTCGTTTTCGTGGCTGTTTTCGGCGCTGAGCTTCCACCCCGGGGCGATACATCGATTGCCGGGTAATTGTCAGCGCTCAGCGCCCCGAAACGCAGGTGTAGCGGGCCAACAACGGGGCCCGCGGGCGCCACGTAAATGCGTTAATTTATGTATTTCCGCCGAGAGGGACAACCGAGGGTGGTGTCGGAATCTCGCTGCCGGGTAAGCCGCGAAATATCAGCACTGATATAAGCATGGACGTCTATACTAGACCGTTGCTAACAAGCTGAACAAAAGAGAAGTCTCGAAATTTTGAAGAGGTGCTCCGCCCCTGGCTATTTTGCGCTTGGAAGATACAGAGGAGTGAAATAAATATTTCTATGTAACGCGTAGAATAAGGGTGCGTTTCCACTGAGCGTGTCATGCGTCACGTCAACCGTAGTTAACCAACCAAAACTTCCCTTTTTAAAATCCAAAACGTCCCATTTCAAAATAGGATGTTTTGATTGGTTAACTACGGTTGACGCGACGCGTGGCGCGCTCAGTGAAAACGCACCCTAAGATTTTGTTGCTAATATGCAGAATACGGCGATAACGATGATAATATTGAAATATTACGTGATATTACGATTTTGTGTTGTCAGTGTAAAGAAATCGAATAATTCTTATAAAAAATAAAAAATCTGCTCGCGAAATGCGCAACGACTTAATCACGGCGTTGCTTTCGCGCCTTAAAAGAGACGTCCTTTTGGCGATCTCGCTTTTTTTTTTTCGTTGCACTTGCACGTGGGCTACATTGACGTGAATGTCACAGCTGTTATACGCAGCGCGCCGACCGCATCTCTTTTACCCCCCGTGATGGTCCTGTGAAAAAGAAAGAAGGACCCGCGCCGCATGACGCGCTGACGACGGCGAGAGGCAAGAAGGAGGCTGCGATGAAAAGAAGCGGCACGTCGTTGTACGAGGAAGTGTCTCGTGTATCCCGGTCGCTCCGGTTCTCCCCCATGGACACTTGATACCGAGAATGCGTATCGCGTGTGCCGCTCGTATGTATATAGGATTGTGGCTAATGGCCCGTAGATTACCGCACGTTGCACGCAACTTCGACGTACGCGGCGAAAGACCATCAGGACACGCGATACCACATGCGAAGGACCGATAGCCGCGTAAAAATCGTGGCTCTCGTTGGAACGGTAAATTCGAAAGCGTCATACAAAATTCGATCCGCTAGTTTCAAGAATGATACCACCTGAAAAGCAGGATCATATATCACTGACTTAAATCTTTATAGAAAATTAAAAATAATAGGCTTGTTATATGCAAATGCAATAATAGATAGGAGAAATGGTCAATAAAAACGAGCAATGCTTATGATGGAATATGAAATTGTAATTTATTGCATATGTATAGAGAGAGAGAGAGAGAGAGAGAAAAAAATATAAATAAAATTAAGAATAAAAAATATAGACGTTTCAACTGTACTTAGTCTTACTCATTATATAAAATAGACATTATAAATTAATTTAAACCATATTAGAACTTCTGAAACAGTAAGTAAACGATAAAATAATATGACACATCATGAAAAACATAAATACAAAATAATTTAACATGGATCTAATAATAAAATTGATTAGTAACAAAGAAGCCTCTTAATTTGTTTCTTTGTTACTAATCAAGTTTATTATTAGATCCATGTTAAATTATTTTATATTTATGTTTTTCATGATGTGTCATTATTTTATCGTTATTTTTACTTACTGTTTCAGAAGTTCTAATATAGTTTAAATTAATTTATAATGTTTATTTTATATAATGAGTAAGATACTAAGTACAATCGAAACGTCTATATTTTTTATTCTTAATTTTATTTATATTTTTTTTCTCTTTTTACATATACAATAAATTACAATTGTTTAATTTCATATTCCATCATAAGCATTGCTCGTTTTTATTGACCATTTCTCATATCTACTATTAAATCTTTATTATATTATAATGTATAGTTTATCTCTGCGATACTTTTTATGTGAATATAATAATAACACAAAAGAAAATGCATATAGTAACGAGAAAAGTTTCGCAGATGAACTGTATATTATATTATAATAAAGAAAGGTTGAAGATATCACTGTCGTAGAAGTTATTATTGAGTTATCGGCCGTTTATGAAGGCTCACGTAATTTAGTAAAACTTATTTTGCACAGTTACATGCACTTTATTATCAACATATTTAAACCTTACAACGGACGTGCGTAACATTTATTTTCAGAACGCTCCGAGGCTTCGCTTCGCAAAGCGTCGAATGTTTAAATCCTGATCGAGTGCGTTTTAACTCGCACTTAAGCACCCCTTTTTCACTGTCATTGACGGAACACGTAGGCGCGAACGAGTGTTTTTTCGAGCCCTCGGGCGTGTAATTAGCATGTACGAAACTTTTCGTGATCCGCAACCGTTCCGTTTATTTCGTTTATTAAATCGAATCGCCTGACCGACTCGATATATTGATTTTTATTTGCGATCATTATTGAAGAAAAACTTTCGGGACCTGCGCGTGCGAGTCTGATGTGTGTTCTTGGGATTTCTTGTGGTCACGAAAGTTGGTCGTAAATATTTTTTCAAGACCGCAAAGAAACCTCATCCGGACATTATCGCGGGTAGATGTTTTCGATACAGCTTAGGCTAACCACGATGGATAATCCGGCACGATGCATCACGGGAGGAACAAACGCAAACTTTAACAAACGAACTTTCGCACACCTGGCGATGTACAAACGGAGCATTCCGGAACGGGAAATGCAAATTCCTCGACACGTCGGTCTTCTTCGTTTTCGACGATTTTTGATTGATAAAAATTATATAACGCACCGTTCGAGTATTTCACAATTGTAAAATTCTTACATAAAAGGAAAATAATTTATATGTACAGTAAATTTCATAAATATGGACCACCATAAAGTTTTTTTGAAATAAATTTTTATTAATAACAATAAGATTGGACTCTCGAAAATGTACAAATGACGCCGTCATTGAAACATGTGAATAAACACATTCTATTGTTTAAATAGTTATTAATTTGCGCACAAATTACCGCGCCGAACTCTCATTAGCCCTTTCTCTTCACTTATTTGTAAATTTTTATTAAACACTATGTAATCAGCCTCGTTTATTTTAAGTCTTATATAACTATTAAGTAACACAAAAACATAAATTTTTTTTCACAGAAGACCAAAAATCAAACAAAAACGATTTAGTTTCACTTTGTTAGCTACAGTAAGTTTTTAAAAACAACGGTAGTCCATATTATCCGACCGGTCCATATTTGGGGAATCTCCCCTATAAAAAATTTACAGCAAACTTTGGAAATTCCAATTTATATCTCCATATTAAACATACTCATTAGACGTGCGCTTTAATTGCAACCATATTATGGCATAAAAATTTGTTATGTCCTCACAACTTATTCGTGAATCGTTGTTTTTTATTCATTTGCAATTAAGAGAGAATTGAATATAATAATATTACATGCATTTTATTATCGTGCGTATATGATCCTCGCGGACTGACCAAAAATGCAGCAGGGAAAGTGCATCGCCGCGAGGAACTCGATATAATGGCTCGACGTAGCGGGGCACGCCGGGATTTACTTAATTGCAATTAATGAGGAGAGATACCGCGGTGAGGTCACGTGAGTTAAGAATTACTAATGTGCTGACAGGATTAACGTTGTTGAGTAATCGCTCGAGCGTACTCACGAGCACGAATGTAGCACTTATTTCGAGTACCAAATCTTGCGAGGGATGCATTTATCACGTAAATTGCGACGTTACGTTTGGTACACTTTCTACAATGTTGCTGTATTGAGTTTCGAATTGATATTGCGTATCGAGTTTCGAACGTACGCTACACGGATATGGTACACGTTTCTGTTATTTATAAATTCACTTCCAGCACGTTAAATATTCAAATATTCGACATACCGAAGTTTTCTCCGACGTTTATTCATTCCTGCTCCAATTCGGAGCAGGCAGAAATCCAACGGGCGCGCGCTCGAATTTCTTTCACGGTTTCCATAATACCGTAAATTTCATCGACCACCCGCGCGCACTTTTTGTACGCGATCGCATAACGTTTCTGTACGTTTACCGAGAGATTTTTCTGTGCAAGGCAGAATTCTGGAACGGCGGGAATGTATTCGAGGTTCGCGGATAAACAATCCTGACGTCGGACTCAGGTTTTCGCGTGGGAGTGCGTGCGTGCGTGCACGCGATGTTATATACACGTAATGTTGACCGACCTGTGCATCGCTGCTCGCACACAGATAACGCCGCTGCCACGTGCGTGAAGGGAAAGGGCCGCCGCGCGAGGCGGCTCGTCTGATTGACTGAATTTATGGGGTCTACTTATCGCGCACTTACCGCGTTGTATATCAACAATGACACCCGCACCCGCGGGCGCTCCTTTCCGCCCCCTGCTCCATCCCGACAGGCCCTTTTTACGCCTTTCTCCGCTGCACCTTCCGTCTCTCACCCTTTGCCGCGGATAAATCGCCGGTAAACGTGGCCGCGCCCTATTTTGGAGATTGCGATGCTGCGAATACGCGCGATGCGTATACAGGCAGGCACAAAAACTTACTTTACCCTGTGATGAAATCCCAGACAGCACAGGATATCCGTTTTATGTCCATTTCTTGTCGGGATGTCCATGGACCTTATAAAGATATTCATAGGATATACATTTGTGGACACTATAGGAATATCCCAAAATGGACAAGTTTGTATGTCCATATAATATTCACTACATTTGCGAGCAGTACGTGGAACCACCACCAGATGGACGCGGAGTTCTCATATTTCTCGTAAGTAAAAAACCATACAAGGTGGAATAAAAGACGCAGCATTATAAAAGTCTTCACCCATTTTAACAAAATGGTTTTTCGAAGACGAGTTCCTAAAATTGGGCTCCAAGGTGTGAAAGTGAATGAGATGTATTTTGACAATACGATTTCGTTTAGTTCTAAAGTTAATGCAGATACTTGATATTCTTGGTGGTTATATGTAACAAAATGTATTGATATAGCTTTTATCACGTCCACCAATTTCATAAACGGATATACCATAGATGTCCATAGAATGTCCGAAGGACGTAAAACGGATGGCCTACGGATATCCTCAATATCCTTAAAGGACGTCTTATGGATGTCCTTCGGATATCCGTGTGCTGTCTGGGTGATATCATCGTTAAAAGTTAAAACAAAGTCATCCTCTTTCACTGTCATCTTTTCAAGTCGCAGCAATTCCTTTTGTCACGAAAAATTTATTTCCCTTGTAGTATTTGACAACCATAAGGGACAAGGGACAATGGTTTACCTTCATTAAAGTCAATTACGAATCGCATCAGGTACATGCGGTAGCCGTAAGTACGTCGTTCGGACACGACTTCCTGAAACATCGGTTGTTTCGTCGACGTCGCGTCGATCGAGCATGCAATAAACAATTTATTAATGAACGATATGAGTCCGCCTGAATACGAATGTCGTTGTACGATCATAACGACGACACGTGTCGCGACGGTGTCTCCATACGACTTCTGGACGTCCTGGCGCGCGGGATACCCCGCAGGCGCCAGGAAACGGCCGTCACACATCACGGTCGTGAATCACGGAAACAGGAAAGCCTCGCCCTCGTGACTCCAATCGAAATCGGTGTCGTCCCGGAACTCGGGGAGGCGCCAGCGCGACTCGTAAAGGCGCGCGATACATCGCGTCTGCGACAGTAAATTGCATACGCTTCGTAAATCCCGCGAAGGAACATTTCGCACCGACACAACGCGTGTTTTATTTTATTAAATCGGTGAAGTGTTCCAAGCTGATGATAAATTTTGACAAAACGTTTTATCGTGGAAACCCTGAGTTTGCTTTAAGGCAAGCAATTTTTGGTAATACTATTTTTGAATACAATCATAATGTATATCATGTAAGTGACACTTTTGTAAATAAAACTTGACTAATATTTGTTTTAAATAATAAGGAACTTTCCTAAGTATAGATTGATAGGTATCAAATTCTCGAGGTAGATATTTTGTATTCCATCATGAGAACCTGGCGACTGCGGATCGCCACACGTCAAAGGCTGTAATTTAATATTTTTGGATAGGACTGCAAGGAGGCAACCACTAGTGGTTGTTGGCGATAAAATCCACAGGTTCTGTTGAGAAGATCGGATCAAACAATGGAAATATGAGACTCCGGACAGGTTCAATTGTTTCGAACACGTTGTTTTAATGCGAGGTGGCACAGGCCTCCGTAGAGCGATGGCGCAGGAAAGAAATGCCATGAATGCCAAAAAGGTAGATTGTCGAAAGAATATTAATGGTCTAACGTGTCTATATATCTCGTATATCTAAGCATGTACAAATTCATTAAGAAGTTTTGACTGTGCCCAACTATTTTCAATAATTTTGCATCGAATGTAAAACTTTTGCATAAATCTAATTTGTATATGCACGATTTAAATTCTGGGTACACTGAAAAAAAATGCTGTTGCTTCAATTAAACGTCTATGTCACGGGCTGCCACAAACATAAATAGTTCATTCAATTGTATTATGATTGGACCAAATATTTACATTATTAAAAGAATAATCTAGATATTTGATCCAATCATAATACAATTGAATGAACTATTTATATTTGTGGCAGCCCGTGACGTAGACGTTTAATTGAAGCAACAGCATTTTTTTTCTGTGTATATATAGTAAAATTCAGCAGACGTTACATTTTATTCGCGAGCATTATGGTCGAGATCGTCACAAAGAATATTTCTTTGTGGTGTTTTGTTCGTATTTCGACCTGCAGTTTCGTCTCGTAGGACGTAGGACGATGGGCGGAGGAGAAAGCAGGTCATTTCCTGAAATACCCAGACATTAATCATGTGGCCGAATTTCGTGCAAAATTTTACGGCCCACCTTATTAAAAGTTTTCAGTGGTGTTTTTTTAAAAAGGCTCTCTTTAAACGGGATCTGTTTAGCAGTGTTTCATAAGATTAGGACAGTATCAATTAAAAAGTCGAACGAGTCAAGACATTTTTATATATGCATCTGTAGTTAATATTCAGAAATTATTTACCGCGATTTTATGTGAAATTGTAAGATTGTTTGATTAATCTGAGCATGCAGTGATTTCCACGATGTCAAATTGCTGAGATGTTAGTGTAAAATGAAAGATTAAAGGGCCTAAAGACCTTTGAAACAATCAAAATCTATCCTCGACAGTTTTCTAATTGGACTTTGCACCCTCATATTATCGCAGTACGCACACATCGCACCCACGTCAGGAACTTTCTGTCCTTTGGTGAAAACGAGGGTCTCGGATGGCAAAAGAGGCGCCGAGGTTCCGTTAATTTAACGGTTTAAAAAGCCATCGGGTGTAATTCCTATACCACGAGGCGACGCCTGCAGGATGGTTATCCAAAATATGCAATTTTCGAAAATATCCCCTTACACGGAACGCGGAAATTACAGGGTGGGAAAAGAAGTCCCTAGAACGGTCCCGGGGGCTTCTCCGACGGTCGTTGCGGACGTTTCCGAAAGTCGTCCTAGAGACGCCATCGTAAATGGCAGCTGTCTGCTCGAAATTCTCCGACGATAGTAACCTCTTTTCCTACGAGCATTTTCGTAGCTCGTCAGGGAATCTGATTTGGTCTATTCAAAATATAATCACGTCGCATTAACGAGTAATTGCGGGTCGTGGACTAATTTGAAATTATAGTCATCGTGCGACGTTCTCGTGCCATTTTTCGGAACTTATCCCTCGGAGGTCTCTCAAAGAGATAATCTGTCCGATGAATTAGAAACTAATAAAGCAATCTTAATTGAAGTCCAAATTTTCAACGGAAATTAGTCCATAGAATCAGTTTTGATCATATTTCCAGTTATACTTTCTACTGAAAAATTATCATTGAGATAGGGCCCTAAATTTGTATTGAGATCATAATTGAGATCATAACTAAGAATAAAAATTTTTTAGTAGGGTTTATTCTTTGAAATGAAACAAAATTAGATGTCCATTAAAACTTGCGCTATTCGCGTCCATAAATGATGTATGAATGAAATAACAAGCATATAAACGAGCGTTATATCAGTACGAGATTGGAATATCATTAAAAAAACTAAATAAATTTTGCACCATCCTTCCATTATTTCTCGATTGATCTTTCCGCTGCAATTGGCCACGTCCGTTAGCGGTACAGTCATCGAGGCGCCAAAAATGTCATTTTTACGATGATCAGCGGATGTACAGGTACGTCTCGTCTTCGGAGTTTCGAAAAGAGAGGTCTGACTACCAAATCAATATGCTGAACAATACTTCAAACCCTAAAGATATTCATCGTTTGAAATCGACGTGTTTCTATAATGTCTCATTACTTTAAAGATTTTCATGAAAAAATATTCTAAAATACAACAACTTTCTAGCAGATTTATTATCGCACTATATGTATTTATGCCATTACATATTTTCTGTCTTAATAACTTTTACAATTGCGTGAAGGAGTCTAAATTGCTTAGTTGCAGGGTATGATTAAATTGTTTTTATCAGCGCAAATTAAATTAAATGACTAGAAAGAGGAAGAAGCTGTCTCACAAAAACTGTTTCTTTAATGGACGGCACTGTTACACAACGTGGCATTATTGAAAAATGGAGGAAGATTTTCCGAGTTTGCACCTTGCGATAATTACGGTGCACGGAAGGGAAAGGTATCTTAACTGACAGAGAAAACATCGTGACTCCACGAAGGAGGTCCCCCTGACCTGTAATCTCGTGCAATTACGCAGTTTGTGCACCTCCCATTCGACGGTCTCTCAGAATAGTGTCCCAAACCGTGTATAACGTTTTACGGTGTTTTCGACAACTCCCAGCCACGACGTTATCCGAAATCTTTGAATGAGCGGCACGATTGTAAGCCGACAATAACACGAGGGGTGCACTGTGTGGGCGCAGCAAGTTAATTGATACTTCTGTTTTAAGTATAATAATTACAGCTGTATAAATCAACGTCCAAACGTGTATTATAGCGGTCGGTTTGACATTTGTATTATATTCGAGATTTATTGCGTTGTTAAGATCGAAGAGCTGTGGCTAGTTTTTAATGTTCAACGAACGAATGCGAGTGTCTCCTGAAATGCGTTTAGGATATATAGTCGTTACCTCGATTAACACAAAGAAATTAATAACAGATACATTTATTAAGAATTACAGTAAATATAAATTAAGCTTTTATCGACATTATAATTCCAACTGTTTTAATTAGCAGAAATCGTCATTTATAAAATACGTAACGTATCGATTTCGATAACAAGGATGAAGCTTACCGAGTATCTTTTTATCTCGAAGCTTATATTCAAATTGCGCCGTAATTTCACCGTCGGAACAGTAATTCGCGCGATTTGTGCGATCCAGAATATCGTTTTCGCGGTGGTATCGCGTCGCGAAGCAACAAACTGGACCAGATAAACGAAAGCTCGTGGTTTTATCGGAGCGGAGGTGGAGTTGATCGTCGATGATCGAGGCATCGACTCGGGATAAGCGCGATGCGTGCCACACATGATTTTCGAGAGAGAGAGAGAGAATTCCCGGAACACCTATTTATAATATAAACTTTTACATGGTATTATGAAAATGAGTGCGGATCGGTGCCTCATTAGCGGCGCTAATAAGAATCCCTTCGTGTGGGCGCCTTGCCTCTACAAACCTAAAATTATCGTTAAACTCACGGTTGTTCCGTGAAAATCTGGGATCATTCTACAAGGAAGGCCACTATCGATAATTCCAATAATTACACTCTTTTATAGGAAATTTTGATGAGGTATTGGTTGCACAAGTTTCCATAAATTTAGGAATCAGGAAAGAGAGGACATTTAACGAAAGGTTACGTAACGATTATTATCGTGTGTGAAGAAACTTTTCGTGTTTCAAGGAAGCGTGATTAGTTAAAATTCGAAAGTGCACCTGTAATGCAGCTAACCATCAGACACACCTGTTCGTAAATTGCCATTCTACCACAAAACTGATCATAAGACCCCACAGGAGTCTTTAAATTAGTGTACGTAACAAATTGATGCATTATTATCTATCTTAGAGTAGATATCCTTTAATTAAGTATTGTTAGAAATTAGGCTCTGAGATCTAAAGTTATACGAGCGAAGGCGTATGACGAAAAGTACACTGAAAAAAAAAATTCTTGGTAAACTTGTGAGACGCATTTAGTGTACTTTCTTTCGAAGTATTTAATTATTATTACCGATTATAATAATAATAACAAAACATTTTGTAATAATTATAAAAATTCCTGAATGTTGATGATCTATCGACCAAACTGGGCCAAGTTTATTGATTAAAAAGTAAACAACGACGTTTCGACTCTTACATTGAGTCCTTCTCAAGTTGCAATGGTCAAGACGTTACAACATTATTATTTGGCAAATCTGGAAAAGTAATTTAAAATATAACCGATTGTCGCATCATAAAACAATATCAATAGAAAACTTTTGAAAAGCTAAAAGAACATAAAAATTGTGGTTAAGAAAAGATAAAAAGAGGAAAGAACTTACGTAAAATGTTGTGCGTCAATAATAGAATAAAATAAAATATTTAGTTAGATATGTAAGAACGTTGTTATATGTTCGAGGAGTTCGTTAAACACGACTGTATCCATCCGTGGTCAGCTATATAGTCAGTGATTTAAAGGAGACAAAACAAAGAGAGATGTTCTTAGTAATAAACAAATAGGTTTATCAACAACAGAGAAGGGGGAGAAACCTAAGTGACTCTTATCACTCTGTCATAAATAGACGGCATGTCAAATAATAATGTTGTAATCTTGACCATTGCAACTTGAGACTGACTCAATGTAAGAGTCGAAACGTCGTTGTTTACTTTTTAATCAATAAACTTTGCCAGTTTGGTCGATAGATCATCAACATTCAGAAATTTTTATTTTATTCACTGGCGACATACAAACTATTTGGAATAATTATAAATATTTGTAATAATTATATAGTTTTAACTAAACGTATAATAAGTATTACATAATTTAGTTGTCTCAATTAAACAAATTTGCTCTTTTATAATTATTACAAATGTTTATAATTATTACAAAATGTTTTGTTATTATTATTATAATCGGTAATAATAATCAAATACTTCAAAAGAAAGTATGCTAAATCTGCATTTCACAAGTTTACCAAGAATTTTTTTTTAGTGTAGATAAATCATTTACGAGTTTATTTGTATTCCGCATTCTAGAACAACAAAAACTATAAAGTGAGTTTAAAAATATGTCGAAAATAGCTTCGCAAAGATCGACGTCGCATCGAAAAATCAACCACGGGAAAACTATCGTGCCAACAGGTATATGTGCGTAGTTCGGTGGGCGTGATCGCTCGTAAAAAGCGATTCGTAAAATATGCACGCTGCAGAAACAGGCACCCCTAATTCAGGTATTAGGTGTCCAATTAAACGAATCCGCCGATCCGTTTGAACAGCAAAGTCTCTGGAAAAAAAAGTTGCCGGCAGGTGAGGCAACGTATCAACGACTGAAAAACGGATGCTGAGAGGAGCTCTCTTGCCGCGAGGAGGGGGGGGGTGCGCAGGGAGGGGAAACCCCTCTTGCGACACGTGTGCCGTGACATGGGAATTTTTACGGTGTCACCCTTCCGATTTTCGAAGCCTGAGCCCATAGCCAGCGCGTCATAAAAGCATCGTTGCGATTTACATACTCAGATTCGGCTCGGCTCTCGTAAACGCACGTATGATGTGGTTTTATGGTGCGCCCGTACCTATAACGTGTACCCATGAATCGCATATTGGCTCGTTTCTGTGTACTTATTGGTACGGACCGGGTGCACGTATTTATTAGTTTTATTCGTATCTAACGGCTGAGGCAGAGCAAGCTGTGGGAGAATTTTGTAAAGAAATTATTATGATAATTACACTGAAATAAAATTCTTGGTAAACTTGTGAGATGCATTTAGTAATACTTTTTTTGAAGTATTTGATTATTATTACCGATTATAATAATAATAACAAAACATTTTGTATAATAATTATAAACATTTGTAATAATTATAAAAGAGCAAATTTTGTTTAGTTGAGCCAACTAAATTATGTAATACTTATTATACGTTTAGTTGAAACTATTTCACCAAAGTGCTTGGTAACGTTAACCAAGCCTGGATTTTTATAACCAAGCCTTTCTTTCAGTGTACATAATTATTATATTTTCATTTTAATTGTTCCTCACTTATCTGTGATTGTTATTCTGATTAAACTGGATCCAGACCAAGTAAACAAACGCGAACAAATTCGAATGAACAATTTACTTTAATGAATAAGAATGGTACCATCGTCGGTGCATTGAACCAAGTTGTTCATTCGTGTTTACTCGTTTGCTTTGTCTGGCTCTGGCTTTATACTCGTGATCTTATTGGAGCTCGATCGGATAGAAGCTTCTCTTTCGAAAGCCGCCATTTCTTTGCAATTTCTATTATTCTAAATAATCCGCTAATTATTGAAAACATTATAATAATGTATTAGATAATAGTAATACATCATAATACAATATGTCACAATGGAACGCAGAGCAGAACGTATTAGATTACAATGGCATCCAGTGTGAACTAAGCTTACCTTAGCGGGGCTTAACTTTGACCGATCCTCTTACACGATGGAAAGAAATCATTAGACGGTACTTGATTCTATTCCTCGTGAATTCAAGTGTTTTATCAGTGCTCTTCGATCTATGCGTTTCATACGCGATAGATCAATACGATCAGGCATGATACGGCCCTTATTAATTTGGTACGGTGGGGTAGGTATTTAACGCCCCGTCTATCTATAATCCGATCTGCATATAGTATTCAGTTCGTCATTAATATACGATATATCATCGTGGATTCAAGCCTACGGTCGTTGTACCTATAGTTATTTGAATAACAATATTCCGGCATTAGACGGGTCACCATTCGTAGCATCTAACGAGCTCTTATGCAAATCCCAACCTTATTCTGGCAAGTCACAATATTGAGAGGGTTTAACGATTCATTTAACCTGACTTACGCGACCTATGAAAAATATAATCATCAAGGGATCGAAACGAAAAAGAGAGAGAGAAAGAGAGAACGGCTTATAACTAATAACCGTACGCCGACAAAGTGACTCGTCGCGAGTATAACTAGTCACGATGAGATCGTCGTAAGAAATAGCTAACGTTAGAAAAAAGTATTACTGCTGGATCTCTTCTGAAACTTATTTCTCCGGGCCCCACAGAGATCTATTATAAATATTTCACAAACGAATGGATCAAAGAATAGAAACTAGTTTCACTTTATCTGTACATATGTGGCGCTCGATATTGCGATACTTTCAGCACCTCTAAAAGTCCACAATGAATACCAGATTATAAGGAGAAAATTATAGACTGGATCGTCACGTGATTTGGGATTGCGACTAATAGATCAGGGTCGCTAGTGGTTCTCCAGCTAACGATAGCAGCACTATACGACGTGGTATTGCCGGTTTGTTATATAACTAGCATCCTACTGTCCTCGGTATAAATACTATCATAAATACTCTGCCAACTCACGGTATTAGATTAGACCTAGCAAACAGGCCCGAGTGAATGTAAATTCTGAATACGAGACACATAGAGGCCGACATCTGCCTTCTCGGTATTTCGCCCTCGACCCGGGTGGCTACCGGTGGCGTATCTTCCTTTATCGTATCTCTTCTTTCTCCTCCCATCGCGACGTAGCAAAATAATCCAATTCTATTAGCATCGGAGACGATGTACAGCGGCAGCATTTCGAAAAAAAAGGCGGTCCGGTCTCCTAGAGCAGTCGCGAAATAGCTGCATCGAAATCAATTCCCTGTACGCGGGGCTACGGAAGGTCCCCAGAGTCTTGTGAGAATGCGAACGACCGCGAAATCGCATATAAATTAAGGTTTCAACATTTTCGGGCCGGTCCTTTGTCGGATTCGCCGTGTCCCGGGGGAACTGTTTTACCTTACAAAACAAAAAGAGAAGAGCGAGTGGGATCGCGGCGAGTTCTACTTTCGAACTCGTATGCGAGTCGAGCCGTGCTCTTAATCTTTCGCAGAGAAGATACCCCTTAAAACGGTAACTGGACATATGAATTACTTCTTGAAGAAGAAAAGGAATACGGAACGTTCTGTACGCGCTAATGGTGGCACGCTAATGACGGCGCGATGAAATCTGCGTGGTTGATCTGATAATCCGATCTAGCTGGATACAATTCGTTTCTCAAGCGATACATGAAAGCAATACGTTTTATCACCATCTTGCTGAGTCCGCGCAAGAATCTGAATAAAAACAGAACATACGCGAGGAACTTGATTTGCACATCTAACGCGGTTTTTATTCGTCTCGTAATGCGCGATACGCGATGCTGTCTGGCGATGATCGATGCGGGCGATAAATCTGCGATCCTTCGCGTTGGCGCGCCCGACACACTTCGCGCCACGGTTGGATCACGGCGAGGCTATTGACCCGAATATCCCACGATTGCCTACGAGCTGCATCGGGAACGGCGATGTAAACCCGTGTACTTGACTCGAGGTACCTAAGATCAGCTGAGTCATAACAGGTGGACACGCGTGTCTCCTGATCGCATCGTGCAACGAGCTGAGCGCGCACACAAGCGGCGTTAATATTGTCTACTCTTTACGTCGGGATGCTTTCGAATCCTGGGGATTTCCGGCCTATAATTTCTCGGCCTTCTCGATGAGTTGTAAGATACCGAACGATTGATTCCTGGAATTGGCGGATTCAGAACATGGTGGTGGCACTACTAATAATAAAAAATTTCTCGAAAACTATGCCACAGTGTCATATTTTTGAAACTTTTGGACATTGCATAAAGAAGGTCATCGAAGCCGTGCGTGCTGCAACTTAAAAATATAAAGCGTAATTATGAGAATTATAAGATTGCACGTGACATCCGGTAGATACGCTAAAGTCTTGCTCTTTCTCGGCGCGTTACATATTGTGCTCGTGACTTGTCGATGCAGCGTGCATGACTAGCAACGAGCTCCTCGTAATGCAGGTTAATCGATGCACCGACCCGTGTAAAACGCCAGCGGAATAAGTACGATGCAGAAGACGCGAGGAAATGCATTTGGCGGACGACGCATTCTTATGTAACTGCTTATCGCTTGCCACTCCGTCTACTTTCCGTTTTTAGCGTAGCACGAGGCGAGGACGAGTCAAGCCGAGTCGAATGACCTCGAGCGTTTCTCGACGTATAATTATAATTTTTTTTAAATTAAATCGCTAAAGCATTTTATTATGATAAATCATACACAGTAAAAAATCGTGCGTCTATATGTTAAAATTTTCTTGTGTTACCAAGATTTGATTATATTATTTTAATGTAAAATTAACATACAACAGATATGTTATTATTTTCATTACATTTTCACGTGTTACGTTTATGTCAACGTAATAACTTTACTTTTTATGTATGTCATTTAGAAATTGAATATTATTTTGAGTTCTTTTAACACAATTATTTCAAAAAATCAACACGTCTTAAAGTCGCGGCACCGCCGCCAGATGGACGCGGCAGAGTTCTATTTCTCGTAAGTAAAAAAATCACAGGATAGAATAAAAGACACAACGATTATGAGATTTTTCACTCATGTTCTAATGATATGATATGATATAACTATTTAGACGACTTTGTGCTGTCTGGGTTAATATTTTGCTCAATTCTAATATAAAATAAAAATCGAAAAATACTTTTAAAAAACGTTGAGAAGACCAAATAAAATTATTAATAATATGTATTAACATAACTGTTGAATTATTTTGTATGTTATTATTACATCATACTTAAAGTTAAAAGAACAAACGAAAATGTAAAGTATAGTGTTAATTAATTAACATTTCTAGTTTGTCAACAAGTAACATACGATGAATGAGTTATTTTAACTTAAAATTTAGAGTGGACTTTCTGGGACATGTGAAAAATGTTACAATTAACATTTTATTTTTTACTGTGTAAGTGCTAAAAATCTTTCTTAATTACTTGTCTGTTAAGAAAATAAAATATCTCTTTTTCAAATCATCGTCCTGGCTGTTTTCAAAACATAACCCTTCTTTCATATACACATTTTATCGAAGAAGTCGTCGTCATGCGGCAAAGTATTATGCGTGGTCTACAATAGAAGTAAGCGTAAGAGTAAGAGTAGGATTAGGAAATAAAATAAATTTAATTCGCTCATGCCTTTACTCCAGCGCTTATGATTGGCTCCCTCTTACTCTTACTTCTTACTCCACGCTTACTCCACGTATTGTAGACGACGCTTTAGTCCATTTTGGAATCTGAACGTAGCGAGATACCTGAGTAGCAGTAGAGTGTGTAGCATTTTTCTAACGGACAGCATCATGAATTTTAATTTTTATAGGGCGCAATATAAAAATCGACACATGGCATGCCGACGTAGCAGTTTTTCGGTCGCGCATAATTTTCATGAATTTTAATATCCCGTCGAAGTAACCCTTTTCGGCAGTCGCCATTAGCGCGATTCAACCGAAACTGAAATATCACCGTGCGCTAATAGTCTCGGCGCATTTTAATGTCTACCTGCTAAAAGGGGATCGCGCGAGATCTTTGTGTCTCCGTGCAGATGCCGGCCGCGTGCAACCGAAATCAAAATGACTCGCTGGAAAAAAAGGTGTAAGGAGGGCGCAACCGGGTCTGTTGACGTTTATTGTGTCTAAACGGTTGGCGGAGGCGCCATTAAAATTTTCTCGCCTCGCGCGCGCTTTTTCTCTTTTTCTTTTTACCTTTCGCGAAGGTCGGGGCCCCGGATCTGTTGCTGCAAGTCAGCATGGGAAGCCGCGAGGCGCGTCGGATAACAGAGTCGACGTCGGAAAAAAAAAAAAAACGCAAGCAGCCGCGGCCCGAGATACGCTCGACGATTCTTACATTCTGTTACTTATTGATTGATGGCTTGTAAAAGGGTTCCGCGCATTTTGTTCGGTGTTTAGTCATGCAGAATACTCACCGGCTATTCAACGTTTCGCGCGCGCGGCATATGTACATCTTTTATAGCGGCACGTTTTTTGCAGCGTGTTAAGAAGCAGTCATCGGCGTGAATTAAAACGGATTTTCGAAGCTTATCGACTGGGTCAAGTCTTGTCTAGATGACGATCGAACGGTCACGTCGAGTTTTCGCGTGTGTAATAAACTTGTCAGCATCGAAAATCGAGCATAGTCGCGTGGAGTCGCGATACTCAATCTTCGTCGCGTCTTTCATAAATTGGTCCCCAACAATGCCCGTCCTTGACGTGCATAAGCAGGTCGCTCCTTGCTCACCTGCCGACAGAAGCGGGCACGAAGCCCAGCCGTAATTTAATAACCGATTCAACCTTTAGTTTCGAGCGGCCGTGGAAGAGGTGGAGGTACTAAGTGCCGCGCGGAGAGACGGAATTGGGAATAGCGGGCGAGTCGGAGCGAGTTTAAGGCCTGAAACGGGGCCCATAAATAAGCCGGGCCAGAATTACAATAATCCGATCCAATTAAAGCGGAAATTTATAGTCGCAAAAAGCGTAGACGCGACCCCCACCAGCCGACGATTTGCATTTCAAAATTTGCAAGCGTAATTTCAAATTTGCTTAATGGGGTCCGCGGAGGGGCCCCTCGGAGGCTACTCGCGTAATAGATTCCGCTTTCATATTCGGCGGACCTACGTACTACGTAGGGAAGATAGCGGACGGGCCCGCTTAAAAGGGACCGCCACCCATTATGAATTTCATACAGTGCTCCGTTTTTTGCTCCCTTTCAGCGAAGCAAGCCCGGTAACTTCGGGTCCATTTACCATATCTTGCTCGGGGTAAACTTAGCCACGCCGCTAGCCTACGCTACTCTCTATCAGAATCAATTTCCACGGATCGTAATATTCTATCGGGCCTTAGATCCAATTATCGATGTCTGCTGGTGTTACAGCACGATATTCTCATGTAATTTCTACAGTAATGCGGTGTATTGAATATTCAATAATAGCTATTTGGTAGTAAAAACACGTATCAATCGTACACAATCTCTGTGTTGCACATGAATTTTTATTCTACATTATAGCCGATTTTATTTTATATAAGAATTCTTATTCTATAATTAATAATTCAAAATTGTCACGATTAATGATTTAATCGTTTGACAATTTTGTTTTTTAATTTGTGCGAATATATGATTTTGAAAGTTATTGTTCACGGAGGCGCGAGCGTTGAGACTTGAGGCTGTGCGCCTTTCTATCTGGCACCTGACGTGTGATTATTCCGCCATTATTGTCGGGGGTTCGAAACCAGATCTAACAATCATCATCGCGCAGGACGACCAGCCGATCGGTGCCAAATTCATAGGGGCACCGGTACTTTCCGGATGCCGATTAGCATAAATTACTCACGGTCAAGGTGACCGGACACGAGACCTCTCATTCCCTTAGTGCAGTTCTCCGTTCGCTAATGTCATACATTCGATCTTTTAAAGGCGCTAAAAGCGGCGCCGCAAGGTGCCGATTGCAGAAACCGAGATCCGTGATGCGGCCAGCAGCCGGAAGCCCCACGATCAGCATTCAAATGGGCATAATACACTGTCATATTTTTCACCCTAATCATACTTAAATAGTTATTTCGGCTACATTCTTATACAGCTGATTTCGGGATTGGACGGATCAATTTTACATCTCAGACAAAGTAACGAGCTCTTCGTCGAATCGCGACAATGTTCGTTTATTCCCATCGGGGTTTAAAGGCAATATTGAGGTTTTCATACATTAAAAAGCTTTCACGGTAATCTCTCCATCCTCGATCGCTAATGTAATAATATTCATCCGTTTTTTATGGAACACATACATTAAATATTTTCGGCATATGGCCTTCGTATAGCAAACAAGGTATAAAAACAAACCGTCGCCGAAAAATGAAAGCAAACTTTGTCAGAGAACCGATAATTTCGCTAAATTAATGGCGGATGTCGAGATCGAAATGGGTCAATCGGGACACGACTGGTTTCTGCGATTATTAAAGCTGCCTCATAATTTTCGGCGAGTACTCGATAATCCGTGCATTAGTCGGCGAAATCGCGACGCTACAGCGAAACCCGCTGCTCGGGGGATTATCGGAATTTAACTCTGAATTAATACGATACTTAGCGCGGTTCCGCGTTCGGTTTCATCCCGGCGCATTCGTAAATCGCGCGGTAATCGCTTAACGAACCACCTTCCGAGATTGTTCCTCATCGTAAATTTTTACGACGAGGCCCGTGTCGGCTTGTTTTCGTATGCGTAACCCACTTTATAAATCTGCCTCGCCTTTCGCACCCCGTACGACTTTACGACGCTCATAGCGCGCGCTTTCCATCTCACTAATTATTGCCAAATTGGCGTTTCTTGCCTGACATATCGACTCTTTTTACCACGTTATTATACAATGTTCGTGGTTGTGTAACGGTGTTCTGCCCAAAAAGTAATATTCGAGAAATCTCACGTAATTACGTACAGCAAACTCCCGCAAAGTCTGACGATCTGATGAAACCCTCATGACGATCTCGTACGAAATTTATGCCCTTATTCCTCGTATAAGTAATATTTCAACGTGCAGTATCGCATGCGAACGTCCACTTTGTAGCGTAAACGTGGCGAAGACGCCATTCATTAATTACACTAACAACGCGTAGCGTTGCTCGGACGGCCATGAGACGGCCATAATTTCTGACCGGATTGAGCCGTCAGCGAAAGTGCAATATTTTACGAGATGGCGACCGATAGGTAGCCATCAGCAGCGGAATACTAAACAGCTTACGGAAGATCCCCGTTAGAATCCGAGGTGGGGCAGTCCGAAACTCACCTGCGTATCTCCATCTCGACGCCGGTCGACTTTTCGCGTTACTCGCGCTAACTCTCGCTCATTGAAGATTTCCGATCTGCTTGCCGGGCTCACTTTCCCGGAGATATTGGATCTACGGACGTGAGATGGGTAGCGCCGATGCTCACGGACGAGCCATTCAATTTGCTAGAGCCACGAAGTCTTTCTAATCTGTTTGCGAATCTCGAAGACTTCTCTTTTCTGTTTTTTCCTCAGATGTTCTCGCGATAATAAAAGAAGTTTTACCCATGCACGAACCGAATTTCAACCTGAATAATTGAAACGTTTGTTTGCATATCGTACCCCTTGTTTCATTTTTCTTCCCCCATAAGTCGTTCCGCGCTCATAGCGTGGCTGGCCGGATCCAAATTCCGCGGGGAACCCTCGCGTCGTTTTGTTTCGCGCTTACATGAACTCGCAAGCGGATCGGAATGCCGAATTCGAGAACGTGAAACACGGCCACGGCGAAGCCCTCGTGCTTGTTACGCTCCTGGAATAAAATGTATGCTCAGAAGCCCTCTCTTAAAGTGGCCAGGCATTGTTCGGTTCTTCTCGATGCTGAGGACGAGCTTAAATCTCGCGTAATCGTGCGCGTACTCCCAAGTATTTTGTGTTGACCATTTTGGTATACTATAATATGAATCGACGGTGCCCTCGACATCGTTTAAAAAAGTATGAAAAAAAGATGAGCGTTACTTTGAAACGTTACAAATGTGAATTTTGTAGAGGTTTGCGAACCTCTTCTTTGGCGTAAAATACAAGTTGTGTTCGACTTTCGGTGCAGCTGGCGAAGATCACAGGTCTATCTCGGATGATCTGTGAGCTGTAGATCCGACGGCGGGATCAAGATCGAGGCGAGATACCGGCGGAAACCCCGTGGATTATGCTTGTACGACTTCGTTGTTGTAACCGTGTTAAAAGTTCGCCATTGTGGCGGTCATTGTGCAGCTTGTCATCGGATGCGTTTAGAAGAAAAATATTTTGCCCCCTTTTCTCACAATGCGCGCCCTTCACGTCACCGTGTCAACTTCATTGAATTTTGTCATAATGAAAATTACTTTTTACAAGTATAATGATCTTTCTAGTAAGAATTTTTTAGGAATGTTAGCTTTTATAAGATATATTATTTCTTATGTGAAGGTTTAATAAGCCGTGATTCGAGCAAATTAAGGGTGTTGTTATAGAGTAATTCAGTTTGAAGTCAATACTCAGGTTTAAATTTAGTTTCATATATACAACGGAATTTTATTATTGACGTATCGTTATGTACTTGTTTAAGACTATGTTAAAGATTTTCTACAATTTCTCGGAATTTATACCGCGTTTTTAATTTATATATATCTTTGTAATTGCTTATATTATATTTTTGATTATTGATAATTTCATCGTTCTGAAGAAGACTAAGTCAAGTCGAAACGTTAACGTTTTATTTTGTCTTTTAATAAATATGTTTACATTATAACAACACCTTTGTCTTAATTTGCTCGAATCATGACCTATTAACCTTCACATAGCCTTTGCTATTATCGAGCGTTCAACGATCTTAATTTATTTATTATATTTTAATTCAATTGTTATTTTGCATATTTTATTATATGTGTAATTCGTGCCTGTATTATTTATCAAAACACACATCTGGGATCAACTTGAACATGTCCACTCCTTACGCGATTTCATTTCCGTCCTAAACTTTTATAGTCGGCACTAAAGACACGTACCCGTTTTACAGAAGATTTAAATTTCCTGGCTCAGGGAAACTTGCTGGAAATCGGCGGTTTTATTTCCTCGCGTAAAATAGCTCATCCAGCAGTGGTATGCCAGAACGTATCTTTTTACGACTGGTCCTACGTGCCGCGTCGTGAAGGATTTCGGGTTTTAATTGCCTTTCCGAGGAAGTGCACGCCTTAAGTCGCTTACCCAACCCGACCTCTTTCAAAGTTTCTTCGAAGGATCGAATGATCGAATTTCTTGGGACGTATTTTTAGAAGCAAATAGAACTTTGGCAAGCATAGAAAATCTTTTTAACGTCAACATTTTCAAGAATTTACATTCATAATAAATTGACGACATATGTCTCTTGACAGGGGCGTAGCCAGGATTTTATTTCGAGGGAATTTTAAAAAAATTAAAATCACAGAACAACTCATAACTTTTTTAATTAAATAAGATAACAATATTTGTTCAGGACATTTTCTTTAGACCTTAAAGCATTTACCATTTCATTTCTCTTTCGTCTTTCAACCTTTCATTTTCATATTTGCATATTTGGTTCCAAAATTTCGGAGAGGGGGGGGATTTATCCCCTAATCTCCCCCCTAGCTACGCCACTGTCTCTTGATAAATAATCACGGTTCGCGACATCGATGACATAACGCATTCGTATTATGGCGGTAGCCTTTCCCGATCTCCCCTTTCACTCGAGATTGCCGGAAAACGTGATGATCGGCTGACGGAAAGGAGTCGAGGAATGATTTCGACCTTGTGTTGATCAGCGCAAAACAACTTCCCTGTCTGGGCCTCTTCCGCGTTTGAGGTACCGAGTACAGGAGTTCGATTCAAGTACAGACTGCGCGCGGATGAGGCGAGTTTGCAATTAGTTTTCCTACAATCCCGCTCGTTATCCCACGAGATATCTGATCGCAGATCTTGGCTTGCGCGCGTTGTACATCTTTATCGTCAACGGGATCAAATTATCCGTGAAAGGGCGGACACACCCGAGTAACTCCAGAAATCGGTACACGGTTACCCGCGCTTCCGACGAAATCCAATATGTTCCGAGGATCATCGTAGCGATTATATGTTCCGATCGGACGAGAGTACAATATCGCCTTTCAGCTCTATTTTGTAAAGTAATCGCGAAGCTGTCAATGAGTAGCATAGAGTTTGTCACGATCTACAGTTGACGTAAATTTTTTATATTTATCATCCATAGTTACATGAATGTGTAAATCAGGGTTGACAAAATTCTACATTTTTTGGATAAAGTCCATGCCAATGGTAAAAACCGGTATTTTCCGAAAAAAACAAGCAAAAACTGGTCTTTTCTATTAAAAACAATAAAATAAATAGAAAACCTTTTTATCGATATTCTAATTCACAGTCAGTTCAAGGCCTATAGTCCTAATTTTGTCGTGCATTTACATAACTGTCCGGCAAGTTCAGCGTCAATTAAGAGAGTTTTCCACAATTTTTATCCAAAATAAAATCTGTAATAGATTAAGAATCGATGTAAGAAATAAATTAGTTTTTTGTTACAAGATGTTAAATGATAAACGCAAACCAGATCTAAAAAATTTTTTATTCTGTTACTATTATGTTTTTCTCATTAAACTACAAATTAATATAAAATTTAAGTAGCATTTATAGTTTATTTCAAAGTTTTTGTTTTAAAAATTCAAATTAATATTTCACATATTAATTTGAATTAAAAAGACTTCATTATTATATTGGTTTCGTTTTTCTTTGAACTATAGTGATTAGTATGATTTACTAATTAAAGCAAAAATATATTTTGCATAAAGTTTTATAAATATATTTTAGTATTACATATTAGTCATTTTTACAATTTTTGCCAGTTTATTCCATTGGATAAAGTTCGGGACAATAAAAACCGGAATTTACCATGGTTTTTTCCATCCACTGGATTTCCGACCCTGGTGTAAATTTACACGGAAAAAAATAATAAGGTTGCCACAACCACAATTTGGTACAACCACGTCCTGTGGTTGTCACATTCACATTGTTTTGTTTTGGTGCATCTATATATGTTTGTCTCAACATTTACTATGTTTGTCTCAACATTCACTATGTTTGTCTCAACATTCACTATGTTTGTTGTACGAATTGTGGTTGTGGCAACCTTATCGTTTTTTCCGTGTATATATAACAAAATTGCGATATGTATTAAATTTGATATGTAGCACCAAGGCAATAATTAAGAAAAAATCTTTTCGCTTTCCTTAAAGCTCGAACGAGTGATACGCCATAAAATATCGAAAAAATGATATTTAGGAATCCAATAGATCTTTTTCGGATTCTTTTTGTTGTGGTAAAAGGGATAAGTTAATTCAGACGGAACGGCCGGATCGACATAAACAGCGATCGAGGACGATCGTCGACAGGTCCAGTGACCTATGCATCGTGCGCAGACGTAACATATTCACGAGATAGCGAAAGGCGGGCGTCTACAGCGTTCACGGCTCCAGGCCGTATCTCATGACTCTATAGGCTGCTATCTCAGATGCTTATCTCGGTGGAAGCGTAGGTGTTTCAATGACGTGACCGGTCACGTTGTCAAACGATCAGATAACGGACTCGACGCCGCGACAGTTTTAGCGCACGACGTCTTATTGGCGAACCCTTGCGCTATTCGACATCAATCTCTTTTTTTGATCAAAGGAATGAATAATAGAATAAGACGAAACGGAGCTGAAAGACTAACTAGCCTTGACATTAGACTGTACACGAGTAAAAGTAAGATTTTAAGAAACTTTTATACCTGCGTAGAATTATTGCTCTTTAAACTCTTTAATGTACAGTCGCGCGTGGCAAGCATATTCATCCCTTTAATCCATGAAATAATAGTCGATGTGGCACAATAAGATTCTATTCTCGAACCTTGGAGAACGAAGAAAGCATTTCCGTGCCACAAAGAGGATCCTCGCGATCCTGCGGCGAGGAAGACGTCGGCGTGGAGGATGTCAATATTCGTTCCCCGGACGAATTTGCTATAAGCACAGTTTATTGTAAACTACCAAGGCTCACCAGCTGCCCGTAATCCAGGCCCGTCGTCCACTCCCCGTCCGGGGCCCCTTCGCGGGGCCCCTTCGCGGTGAAAAGAGGGGCCGTTATCGCGATCCTATCTGCGATCGGCCGATGCGATATTTCTAACAGGCCCCTGGGTTCTATTCCGTACCATAGATCTCGACAGATAAGGTTTGCGGCGCTCGCGGGGCCCACCAGGGGGGCCGCCCATTGTATCGCGTGTCTTACGCTCGCCCGACCAGCTCTTACTCACGAAAGACCTGAGACCTCTTGCCACGTGGGTCACCGACGATTGCCTTCGACCAATTAGATAGATTTCGCAATGGGTATCATGTACCTCATATTAATCGATTTTATCACATTTCAAACACGCCCTTTCTCTATCTGTTGCACCGTCCAAAAGTTTTATACAACTTAAGCGTTTGCGATCCGATTTTACTGCCAGTGCATGCTGGTAATTCTCTCGTCGTATTGTACATTTTATAATTAACGAATCTTTGATATCTCACAAATCTTGAAATAAGTAGTAATAAGAAATATATAAATCATAAAGAGAGGAATTACGCGGTAAAAGTTAATTGGTACAACCTTCCCACGTCAAGAAGTTTCTTTTAACAATTTCTCCTTGCCGCACCCTACCCCTTCTTTCTTTCAACCCCGTGCTCTTAGCCTCGAATCCTATGATTACAACCGAATACGGCGTCAAGAATATCCGTTTCACGTGTGTGATGGGAACGCGCGGTTCTCATCACCGAAATAATTAGGTATTAATTGTTGGACTACCGGTAGGGGGCCTGTCTCGTGCGAGTCATTCCGCTTAATACGCGGCCGATTCCGCCGCGGGTTGACCTGTGTAGACCGACGCTACAGGTGGATCGGCCGTGTTGCCATTAGGTTGCGCGTTAATTACAGAGATCGCATACGTTGCCAGCCGGCTGCTGGCATTAGTCCTTTGACATCGTGCTAGGAACCGCGTTTCATCTCGCCGAAATATTAATTTTCACCGGCGCGATGCCAATGCCGCGGCCTCCTCGGAAATCGGCCGCTGCCTAACGAGGAACCGGATGACTAAACGCGTCGAGAAACGAGGTAACACGAGCAACGGGATGTAAATACCACCTTCTGAATTATTATCGCTCTACGCGGCTTCTAATCACCGGCCGTTATTTACGAGATTATTTTCATACATGCGGTCCGTCGATACGTCTTTGTGTCTCGCAAGGGATTCCGCATCGCGCTGCTCCGATGATGCGAACAAAATGGTTGACGTATATTAAAATTTTCACTTGTCTTTTTTTTCCATTTTACATAAACAAGTTATTAAAATTTTTTAATATTACTAACGCCTTGTCTACAATGCGTATTTAAGGCGTTAAGATTTAAGAAATTGACCAATCACAGTCGTATATGAGGAGAATAAACGACTGCGATTGATCAATTTCTTAAGTCTTAACGCCTTAAATACGCATTGTAGACAAGGGGTAACATATTATTAAAGTTGCATTTATACACTGAAAGAAAGGCTTGGTTATAAAAATCCAGGCTTGGTTAATGTTACCAAGCACCTTGGTGAAATAGTTTCAACTAAACAAAATTTGCTCTTTTATAATTATTACAAATGTTTATAATTATTATATACAAAATGTTTTGTTATTATTATTATAATCGGCAATAATAATCAAAAACTTCAAAAAAAAGTATACTAAATGCATCTCACAGGTTTATTAAAAATTTTTTTTTAGTGTATGACGATTAGAATTTGAAATCCAACATTCCCTGAACAATATAACTTCTTTAAACGAGAACTAAATAAATTTAAAACTAATTAAATTTACGTAGAATATTGGCGTGCCTTGCATAAATAATAAGTAACAAAATGAATATTTACGACAGGTTCGCTCGCAGCACGGGCCAGACGGCGAAGAAGCGCTCGTTCTCTTTCTGGATCTGAGGAAAATTAGCAATCCAGATGAACATGATGGATGGGCATTAAAAGATTAAGTACGTGACACGGTTACTGTGACGGCTGTGCGCAGAACGGTATAAGATATCGTGGTAAGTAACCATTACCTAGATCCAATTGCGTTAATGCCCAACCTGCATGCCTTCGCGACGCGGAACACATTCCAACACGCAAGCTGCAACAGCTGTCCTGTTCGTTTCTTCACTTCGTAATCCTGTTGCCGGTTTCGTCTTCCATATTCCTTATCGAAATCCTCTTCGCGGTCGCAGTTAACAATACGATAAAGTAAATCTCGGCAAATAGCCGCTGTGCAAATTTTCTCGCATTAAGCTCGCGGATTCTCGTCGTTCGTTAGGATGTCGATTGAATGACGAATTCGCCGTATGATAAGTATCGACCTCTAGACACAATTAAAACAAGAGATAAATTTCAATCGCGATCGAGAGTGCCATTGTTCTGAATTGGCTGTGATTGGTCGTGACTGGCCGTGATTGTCACCTATGTTATATCTTTTTCTACGATTACAACACAATTCCTGGTTGAGGTGTTATTTTTCGCAATAATTTCTTTACAGTTTTTTCGGGGAAGGGGGGATCTTATAGATGCTCGTTAGCATCAAAATTATTAAATTGCTCGTCAATTTAACATGTGAATTAATTCCGGCTTCATGTAAAGATTGTGTTTCAAGATCGACGAATATGCGGCGCGCAGTTCGCATAAATAGGGAATTCACAAAAGTTATTATTACACGGAAAATAAATTTTTCGCTACCATAGCTAATCATGATTTGCTAAACTTTGCTTGTTGTCGTGACTATAAATTTCTAAACTACAGCAAAC
>NJRP01000001.1:1226357-1253364 GCA_003063835.1 Aphaenogaster floridana
TAACTAGTTACATTTTCAATGAAAAAACTGTATAACTGTAACTAGATACTTTTATAAAGTAACTTTATTTGATATACAGGGTGTTTCAGGATTAAATGTCCTAACTTAAAATATGAACTTAAGACCTTAAAAGAAAAAATTTTTCTCTGGAGGTATGCCCGTAAACGCTTTGTTTAAGAAATAGTGACATCTAAACATTTTCATTATAAAATTTTATGAAATTGTTATCAGGTTATAATAAATAATTTAAATTGAGAAAAGGCCAAGAAATGGTCATAGCGGATCTTAGTGCTTAAATAATATTAATGTGTGATTTTTGTATGAACTGCGCGCCGTTACCAACGGTCTTGAAACGCAGCTCTTGAATATCACATTTATTAAATTATAATAAATAATTTAATAGTGTGCTTCAACTACTTTATTATTAGAAAATATGAAAATTTTTACATAATTATAAATTTTGTTCAAAGTGACGGCATTGAGACAGGCTTGGCATTTTTCTCTCACGGCAGCAGTGGCAGAGCGACACTGAATAGCTGTAATTGTTACGCATGCTTGAATAATTCTTCTTTGTAAAGAATTAATATCATTAACCGGCCTTTCGTAGACTTTTTTTAATAGCATCCCAAGCAAAAAAAATCCAAATCTGGAGAGCGCGCAGGCCAAGCCACAAGTCCTGCACAATCAATCCATCGATCGGGATAATGAATATTTAGCTATTGGATTTTTTTGCTTGGGGTGCTATTAAACAAAAAGTCTACAAAAGTCCAGTTAATGACATTAATTCTTTATAAAGAAAAATTGTTCAAGCATGTGAAACAATTACAGCTATTCAGTGCTGCTCTGTCACTGCTGCCGTGAAAGAAAGATGCCAAACCTGTTTCAATGTTCAAGGCCGTCACTTTGAATAAAATTTATAATTATGTAAAAATTTTTTAACAATAAAGTAATTAAAGCACACTATTAAATTATTTATCATAATCTGTGATAACAATTTCATAAAATTTTATAATGAAAATGTTTAGTTGTCAATATCTCTTAAACAAAACGTTTACGGGCATATCTCCAGAAGAAAATTTTTTCTTGTTTTGAGGTCTTAAGTTTATATTTTAAAAATTTTATAAATAAACAATTAGTTACTTATCTCCGACCTCCCTCGTCATAACTGTTTCATATACTGTGTGGTTTTTTCCTGATTCGTGCTCGTTAGAATTCCGTATGGTGTCTTTCAAATTGAAAAAATTTCTAATTCTATTTCATATCGACGAACAATACTTGTAAGTTACACATATTACTATTTTAGTGGTGTTTTTTACTATTTATGTGAATATTTTTAATGCGTAATGTAATGTTAGTCCATAGATATGACTTATTGCGTGCACAATGGTTGAGCTACGGATTGTTTTTTGTTCGTCTCTCTATAAACCTGAGGAGGATCGTAATTCACGATCGAAACGTCGTTGTTGATGTAACATCTTCAGACACGTCGAATATATCTTCTTTAATTTATTGTTTAATTGACTGGCGCAGAAACTACCATCTCTTGTTTTATATTTTAAGTTAGGACATTTAACCCTGAAACACCCTGTATTATATATTGTCTACTATGGCTCCTGAAAATCCAGAAATAATTCGTTTTGTTCACAAACCTTGTTGGCACATTTCTTTACATTTCTACACATATTCATATAAGATTATACTAAAAGATGATTATTACACTAATGCGATTTTCCACATATTCGATTATTGATATTTTCCAAAATCAAACGTGCTTTTGTGATGTACTTCCGCAACGTACTTAAACGTAATTCGATAATTAGGTAGGCAAGGTTCGTGACGCATCGAGAAAGAAAAGACGAAGCGAAACGCCGAGGAAGGTGGAGAGATAAAAGAAAAGAGGAAGAAATAAGAGAGAGAAAGGAAAGAGGGGGAGAGAGAAATTCTTCAACTACTGACGGCTACCGAAATTGTGATAATGGGCCAACATGAGATCTAATTAAGGGATTGGGATGGGCCCTACCTATCTGACAGAAGTGACCGAGAGCTAAGAGTCATTACTCTGAGACGGAGCAGAAAATGTCAACCGAACGGACGTATCGTTAGATCGTTAAAATACCACCTCGTGATAGTATTGAAGAGCTCAAGCTGAAATCTTGTTCCTCATGAAGGAATTGAACGATCCCCGATTTTCGCTGATAAGAGAATTACTTTTTCGACATTCGTCATTATTGGAAACTGCGTGTACTCACAAATACAATGATTTTTAATGGCTGGAAAAAGATATCTCCTTTTCGTATTCGATAGGACATAAAGGAAATAGGATAAACATGAAATATTCGATAAAACTTAAGATTTGACTTGAAACTGAGAAAATATACTTTACATTTACAAGGCAGCGCCGGTAACATAGTGGCATCGAATAACTTGCTTTAAGCATGATTGATAAAATGGGTTTTATAATACGTCTGCCTCGTGTGGCCTATTAGTCAGATTAAACGTTCACCGATGACAGGTGGCCGGAGAGATTGGCACCGAGAGATCGAATGACCTCGGTGTATACCAGTAGCGTGGAACCCGATACAGCGGACGGCCAAAGTGGCCGAAGTCCGCGATAATTTGGCATACGACGGGGAACTCTATACATGTCCTTCGGTACAGAGCGATTCGTGCGGACGCCAGCTGACACGGTCGCCTAAGTCAAGTGAGGCGCCTCGTACGACTGAGGGGAATCTCAATTTACTTGTTCGCCGGAGATAGAGCTATCACACGTTGAATATTCATCCGTTTCGACACATGGGATCGTTCAACCCGTTCGTGTAAAATATGCGTTCAACTCACCGAAATACGCCCGTGTTATCCGAAATTCAATCAAGAAGCGTTTAACGAAATTTTAACATTTCACATTAACTTGTGATTACCATGCCGCTACTGTTAAGATCGCATGTGAGAGATGCTCGGATCCCGTCGAAATCGAGCTCCGATAGTTAATTCCGACCGCCACGGTATCTATAATAAATTGACGGTAATATAGGAGGTATTCCAGCGAAGACGGTCGTTTTCTTTCGTTTCTATCTGAAATACTCCGGGGGCACGACCTACGGTAGTTTAATTAAAGCGTCGCGTAAAGTTAATTTATGGGAAAAGCAGCAGCCCATGAAAAAGCAACGGAAGCCAATTAGCCTAGAGCCACTTCATTCGGCCACGGCGCCCCCTTATCGACTTTTCTCTTTTTTTCTCTCTCGTTCGCCTCTTCGTTGTATCGAGGCTCGTTTGTCCGCGGTCGGACCGCCCTTTTCTTTGTCGTAGCCTCGTTATGATCTTTGGGAATGCTGTATGTGGACGCAGCCTGGCGATACAGCGCGCCTTGTATACGAAATGGTTCTGATAATTAAGCGCTCTGATTACCTACGCCGGGGAATAGAACACAGTGTTGCGTGCGGAATGACTCTGTCGAAATAAGCCGGCGCGTTTGTGGCCCGGTCGACTCCCGTTCGGACGATCAGTCTCTCGTAACACTGATGTATGACTGTAGAGATTTGACGAGAGTGAGCGCCTGCTTAGGTGCTGAGAAAAATGCGCGGCGCGATGATAATGGTCCCCCTCGCGAGCTGCCTTGCCCACCTAATTATCGAGGAATAATTTAGACCGACGTCTCACAACTTCATCTGCGGCGCCGCGGCGCGACTACGAGGCTTTATTATTAACTTCCGAATTTTTATGGACTTTACGGGGGAGACTTATATATTTTCGGGAATAACGGACGCGTTCGACGTGTATCTCGCGTCGGACGTGCGGAGGCAATTTCCGGCCCGAGGTACGAATTATGAACTTGTAAATATGCGTGGCTGAAACGAGGCGAAGCTGGCTCGCCGTTACTATCAGCGGCCCGCTACCCACCATTCTTTTTTCGCACGAAATCCGGCAAAGGCCAATTTGTCGAGATCATATACAACCGCTCGTAAAATAGAGCACTCCTTCCACCGGGAGTTGCCCGGAATACCAATGAGATGCAGGCCGCCGGACGCCGTCAGCAACTTCATGGGAACCGAGCAGCAGTAGGCTCCCGCTCGGTCGAGGAACGATGTTGCTAGAAGCACAGCGACACGATTGACACACACTCGCATAAACCGGGCTCGGAGAATCGACAAGATCGAATCGCCGCGTCGGTCTGGACTCGGCCGGTCGGTCCTTTATAAATCCAAAGCCGCAGCTGGCAATTTCAAGCCGCCTCCTCCGTGGCGCGCTTCCTGTAGGCGGGAATGAGAGATGAACTGCGGAATCGTAATCGAATCGAGTACCTGCATTGTTTCAGATACCCCGTTGTTGTGCGAGCTGTACGATAACCCTGTTTCAATCGCTCTGTACTGTGAGCCGCGATGTATCCCGATGCATCGCAATGTTATCCGCTTGAAGAAAGCACGAGTTTAACTCGTATAGTAATAAATAATAGATGATCGTAATAGAGTATTTAAATTAGAATTAGGATTAAAAACATTTTTTTAGTTACATTTTATTTTTTAATATTTTAATTTTTAATATAAATAGAAATACATGGAAAAAATGGTTTTGCTGAAATATTAAAAAATTTGGCCAGATATACGGATCTGAAAATAATTTTGTTGGGTCATCAAAATTATGTAGGTCGTCCAAAATAGTTGCTAGAATATCACAACTTTTTGCAGCATTATCATCACGTTTGAGTGTCCTACATAGTTACTTTTGATGATCTAACAAAATTATTTTCAGATCTGTGCCTGGTCAAATTTTTAGATATTTCAGTAAAACCAAGTATATTAAGGTATACTAAGCCAAATTATCAGAACACAATAAATTTTATATGGAATTAATTTGCTAATTATTTACTATTTTTTGCTTTCAGAAGTAATTTTTTGCTTCAATTATTAAAAAGTTACGAAAAGCTATAGATAGCTTAAGATTAAGCTATCATGCCATTGTAAAAAATGGCATATGCGTAAGTCAAAGAAAAAAATTAATAATACCAAATTTTTTTGCTACTTTTTACCTACAAAAGTAATTTTTTTGCTCCAACTATTAAAAAGTTACGAAGGGCTAGAAAGCTTAAGATTGCTACCACGTCATTGTAAAAAATGGCATATGCGTAAGTCAAAGCAAAAAATTAATAATACCAAAATTATTTGCTGATTTTTACTTTCACAAATATTTTTTTGTTTGCCTTTAAGTAAATTTGGAAATAGAAAGAAACTCTACAATAATATGTTATTTTACAACAGTAATATGACTGACAATAATATTCTAAAAACAGTGCAAAACTTATTTTGCGAGCAAAAAATTCGGAACCTGAATATCTTGAGAGCAAATAATTCAGGAAATATTCTGATGCTATAATATTGCGAGCAATTAATTTCTTTAATACGCTTTACTCTTGAGCGTTGTATTTTGTGCTTAACAGATGGAGCAAAAAATTTATTTTTGCTAGTAATTAGTAGCTAAAAAATAGCAAAAAATTTTGGTATTATTAATTTTTTGCTTTGACTTACGCATTTTTTACAATGGCGTGGTAACTTAAGGATGTATTGGACCGATTGGACCTATCTTCAAAATAGTACGAAGTCGATAAAAATTTGTGAGATTGTTCTTTTAATCTTCCTGATGTGCTGCAAAAATTTTTAAACGAATCTACTAAACGGTTGCTGAGTTATAACGATTTTAATTTTCACTGATTTTACATTCTCTCTCTCTCTCTCTTTCTTATGAAAAGAGACGATCTTGACGGATAAAACAGCTGAAAAAATGTTGAAGAAATAGTACCAATGTTTTCAATTTTTTTGTACATCTAGGCTGCGTTCGGCGAGCACGCTTTTAGCGCTATGAGCGTGCTCTGTCCTTGTTCAACTTTCAGTAGGTGACAAAGATAGAACAACGCTGTTAGCGCTAATAGCGTCTCCCCGAACGCAGCCATAGTATACGGATAAATGAAACTATCTGCCAAGTTTCAATTGTTTTCACTACATCGTTTTAAAGAAATAAATTATAACGTGAGAAAATTGACATTTTCACTGTTAAAAGTTCAAGCTCATAATTGAAAAAACTGCAAATAATGCTGGAAATACCTTTCTTAGGAGTAAAAATAAGACTCCAACTATCGTTCGAGTTCCTTACATCTAGATTTATTATGTGTAAGGCATAGATATTCAAGTATTTCAAATTTCATGCACTTTTGTCTAAGATTGTACCTTCGATATATCCTTAAGCTATCTAGCACTTCGTAACTTTTTAATAGTTGGAGCAAAAAAATTATTTTTAAAAACAAAAAATAGCAAATAATTAGCAAATTAATTCCATATAGAATTTATTGTGTTCTGATAATTTGGCTTAGATAGCTTAATATACCTAGCAAAACGTTCTTTCCGTGTAAGAGTGTTTTAATTCGTGTATCTGAAAAAGAGAGATTTTTTATTTAATTATTTTTATGGTAATTTTTTGTAATGCATATAGCTAAAATATCGAATTAGATTTCCCACGACTGTTTCGCGATGGAATCCGCTTAGTCAAATTTGCGTGATATTATAACCGCGGCACGCAACATAAATCGCAGTATAATAGAATAATTATTAGCTGCCCATGTGATGAACATGGCGAACATATGAAAAATAGCGATGGATGATCTTCCACCGCCGTCGAGAACGCGATTACGCCGTCTCAATGATTTAAATTAGCTGTAAGCATCGCATCATGCGATCGTCGTTCCGGCTGTAATTAGGCGCTGTGGACAAATCACGGCCGCTTTCAGTTGCCCACTCGCGATTCCAGCCTGACTTTCCCATGGTTTACAACAATCTGATTTATGATCCGTGCTCCGGATTCCGTAAAATTATCGAGATGCGTGCAAAATGTGGCTGCGGACGTTACGCCGGAGACATCGAGGCGGGTCGAGAATAAAAATTGTCGCCGCTGTGCGTTACGCTCTCACATAAACAACTCGCAACAGCAGCGACTCGACTGAGCTAGAAAATTTACGTGAATAGGAGGTGTGCATGCCTGTGGGCTAAAGCGGATTAATAAATCTCGCGAAGTTGACGTGACGCGTGCAAAACGCGGCCGCCAATTTCCGGGGCCGAGACATCGATACGTCACGTTACGTCATCGGTATGTACCCCCTTCCTACCAAGTGGATCGTTCTTTTTATTTCCTCGCATGGCAAAGTCGTAGGAGTCGATTCATAAATTTTCTAAATTGAGACATGCATGAAATGCGATCGCAAACGACAATGATTAAAGGGTAGTTATGCTGTTAAAGTAACGGACATTTTGCAGACAAGACTAAGATAAATTGTACATTCTAATGACAAATGTGTGCCCTTTGGCCCCTCTAACAGTCTTTCTCTCTTCATATATTTTTTTTAATTTCAATAATTTTGGAATTTAGTTTTGTTGCAAATTTATCGCTCTAAATTTATATTTCGTTATAAATTTCTTCATTTTTTTCATATAAAGATGAAAATATATTGTTACATAATATCGTAAAGAACATGCAATAACAGGAATATCAATCTCTTTATTCGTTATATTAAGGGGGGAACCTGGTTTATAGGGTCCAAAAAACTGAATTTCCAGAAGTTGTCTTAATCAATAGTAGCACTACCTGAGAATATCCTCTTAAAATTTTAGGCCGAAATTCAAAGTACTTTTCGAGTTACAGCCTCGAGAAGGTCATGCGTCGAGGTATACGAGGTATACGATTTTTGAAGAGGATTATCGACTCGGCAAATGTTCCGTATTGAATAGATGAGTCAGTGTTTGTGTGTATGAGTCTGAATGCGTGTTTGGACGTGATATCGCAGATTAGCCTGTGACTGCTGTAAGTTTTCAATAAGTATATAGTACCTACTTTTCTATTCCGCAAACTTTAAATGCGATTTTCTTAAAACAGTTTTTTTTTAGTTTGTGTACACGATAGAGAAAAATCTAATAAATTGATTAAACTGTTTCTGGAGTTGTTTTATAGATAATTAGTACCTCTTCTAGTTATAGTAAAATGTTTTTGAAAAAAGTTAAATTAGATTAATTTTTTTGCAAGGAAAAGTCGAAATTTTTTCGTGAAAATCATAACTTTTTTTTCAAAGTGGTGTAAATTTTTCAATTTTTGCTTTTCTTTTAATTTTTTTAGTTTAACTAGAAGGTAATTACATAAAATTAAAGGAAAAAAAAGGTTTTTGTTTTAGACAAAAATTACAATCGCTAGAGTGTACACAGTGGAACAACTGCACGGCTTGGCACTACCAACATGACTTTATTTTTAAAACAAAAAGTCAATAAAAAAAATTATTTTATATAATTGAAATATGTAATAAAACGTCCTTAAAATTTGAAAGTGATTGATTTTATTCTAGCTGAGAAACAATTTTCTAAAAGTCATGCATTTTTCGGCCTCCTAAATCAGGTTCCCCCCTTAATTAATGTGACTCTATACGTGTAATTATTGATTAATATTAGTACGTTTTTTGTCTAAAAATGAGCCTACCAATATTATATTTATGGGCTCATGGCTTAAAAACTAGCATATTTTGAAGGTCGTGCCCAATTGAACTTTTGATCTGCATCACACAAAGTACACTTTTCCATAGTTTTGTAACGGCGGTCACTTTTTCATATAATTAATGCGTGGTCCTTTGACATCAGCACTCCGAAATGCAAATTTTTATAAAATTCAGGTGGCATTCGTTTGTCCACGATTTGCCCACATTTGCCCACTCAAAATTTTCGTTTGCTTACCCTTAAAAAAAAACTTATGACCAAATTAAAAAATTGGAAAAAATTGACATCAGCACCCCCATGAACATTTTTCATTAATTGCGAAGCGAGATACGATTGTAATATTTGTCCACGTTTGTCCAACCAAAATTTTTGTTTGTCCACCCCGCAAAACAGAGTTATAAAACAACAAGCAGTTGTCACTCAGAACAACTTTGACTGCGTATTCTTTAAATTACATACTGGAATTGTTTGTCCACTTATTACTCTCGTTTGTCCACCCAGTCTAATCAAGTTATTAACAAATAAACATAAAAAATTAGACAGTGACTGCCCTCAGCACTTTAGGGTACGTATTATGAATTTATTAGGAAATGATTCCGATCGGAATGATAGTCACTTGTCCTATGCTTGTCTTTGTCATTTCCTTGTCGTTTCCTTATCCTTGTCCTTTATTTTTCGGAATCATTTCAGAATAAATTCATAATACGTATCCTAATTGCATTTTCTTCAAATTAAGTACTGCTAAGGTCTATGAGGTTAACATCCCAAAACGCGAATTTTTATAAAATGCTAATGACATTCGTTTGTCCACATTTTAAAAGAAAGTTATGATCAAATTAAAAAATTCGACAAAATTTGACATCAGCACCCCCATGAACATTTTTCATTAATTGCGAAGCGGAATACGATTGTCTATGATTTGTCCACATTTTCCACCCAAAATTTTCGTTTGCTCATCTTTCAAAAAAAACTTATGACTAAATTAAAAAATTGGGAAAAATTTGACATCAGCATCACGAAATGCAAATTTTTATAAAATTCAGGTGGCATTCGTTTGTCCACGATTTGCCCACATTTGCCCACCCAAAATTTTTGTTTGTTCACCCTTCAAGAGAAACTTATGACCAAATTAAAAAATTGGAAAAAAGGACCACGCACTAATTATATGAAAAAGTGGTTGCCGTTAAAATCGACCAAAACTGTGAAAAAGTGTACTTTGTGTGATGCCAAAAGTTCAAATGGACACGACCTTAAAAATATGCTAGTTTTTAAGCTACTAGCCCATAAAGTTGATATTGGTTAATTTGTTGCTCGTATGTATTTGGTATCAAAATGTTCGGGAGACAATATACTTTCGGGATATGACAAAACTCGAATTTGTTGCTAACCGTAAAGTGTCGGAAATAAACAATTTGTCGTGACAGCCGAGCGCGCCAGAAGTTAAATTCTCGGACGTAATATTTATACTTAATTAATTTGTTGCTCGCATGTGTTTGGTACCAAAATGTTCGGGAGACAATATACTTTCGGGATATGACAAAACCCGAATGTTGTCAGGACAAATTGTTTATTTCTGACACTTTACGGTCAGCAACAAATTCGGATATTGATATATTTCGATAGTACCGTGTCTTTAGATTATTTTAATACCATATACATGCGAGCAACAAATTCTTTGGACATCGGAAAGAAGAACTTAGAGCGCGGCGCAAGCGGCCGGGACAAACTATTTATTTTTGACATGTTAGAATTAGCAACAAATTCCGATATTGGTATATTTCGATAGTACGGTGTCTCTAGATTATTTTGATACCATATACATGCGAGCAACAAATTCTTTGGAGCTTTGGACATCGGATAGGAGAACTTAGAGCGCGGCGCGAGTGGCCGGGATAAACTATTTATTTTTGACATGTTAGAGTTAGCAACAAATTCGGATATTGGTATATTTCGATAGTACGGTGTTTCTTGATTATTTTGAAATATACCATATACATGCTAGCAACAAATTCTTTGGACATCGAATAAGAGAACTTAGAGCGCGGCACGAGCGGTGCAGTACTGAATATATAGTGGAATTTCTTAAACAACGTTATATTTTCAAAATGTTCTTGAGCTATCTTAGAGCAACAAAATAGCAACAAAATCTGGTATACTTAACTTTTTGATACGACCACTCTATATATTTTTTTCAGTATAGGGGCTCCAGCTTAATGGCAAGCTAGCCCCTCCCCCCATTTTGAACGTGATTTCCTGCTAAACGATTTGAGCAACAAAATTTGGACTAGAGCAAATTAGTACATAAATAGCACTAAATTTTTGATAGGTCCGAATTTGATTTGCGATGGTGAGGGTTTCAGGTTAAAATGTATTAATTCATCAATTTTTAAAATTTTAATTTTCACCGCTGCATAAAATATTTTACGATTTGTTTCAACCAGTCGTTCAATCTGAGGTTTGATTGATTGCGTATGGATTAATCTTAGGAAACCGATACACTTTCGATTGTAGATATTTTGATCAAGATCGAGTTGCGGCTTAAGTCGAGATTATATCTGGATTGCGTGACCGCAATTTTATCAGTGTGACGTTTCGTATTTTTGTGGCAAACATGCATCGGTGTGCCAATTGTTTCGTACGTGTGGATTAATTGGACGATAAAAGAGCGAGTGAGCGAGTGTCGCCGAGCAGATAAAGTCGACGCGCATTCCTCGGTCACGCTGGCTGGCCAAACACAAAGGGAACAGACCTCGAAGCCCGGAGTCACGTTTGTCAGGATCGCGTGGGAGTTTGAGGCCGAATTGGTAGATGAACTGGAAAATTGCTTACACCCACGACGCCCGGCGCAGCGGAATTGTCGTAAAATTATATGGGACGGGATGACAAATGCCTCTCGTTTAACTTTTCGTTTCTTAATCGTTTTTGTTAAAGATTTTTCTTCTTGTGCTACGACTTACAATACGCCCCCGTTCCAATCTTAACCAATTATAGCTAAGTTGTTTCAAATGTTAGGATTTTGCATGAAAAGGGTATGATACACTTTTTGCGAATATAATTGTTTTGTTATAAAAACCACCCGTGTGTGTTGCATTCTTTACACCTTTTAATGATGATACACCATAGGTGGCCAAACTTAGAAGCACCAAGATCTACTTTCAGCTTCCCCATCGCGATCTACTGTTCCCTGTCGTAGCGATCTAGGTCTTTATATGTGAAATAAGCATATTTATTTTATTTTGTGTGTTTGTGTTGCGATTGGGCATAAAAGAGCAATAATTAAATTAATTATGGTTACATTGCAATTACAACTGTATGTAAATTGTATTGTGAATTTTACGTTGTCACACGATCGACCGCCCGAGTGTCCGCAATCGACCGGTTTGGTCACCTCTATGATACACCTTTTAAGTATTGCACATATAAATAAATTTAAAAAATCAAGCTAATTAAATAAAAATTGGAAAGAGATGTAGCGAATTGATCCTTAGCATTAAAATCGCTGAGTCTGGGGCGCCTTAATCCCTGCAACCCGATATACACGGTGTCATGATTCACGGCGCATTCAACGAGTAACCCGATCGTTCGCCATCTCGATGGTAATTAGCGCAGGATATAGCCGAAACCGATTATACGACGTCGATAAACCGGTGTCGTCGCGTTAGACAGCATCTGGCGAAGTATGTAATAATATAAAAAATATATGCGTGTGCATGTGGGACTTTCATTAGTGCTTTTAGAACGTAATCTCTCGGTAGGATTAAGGCGACGAGCTTGCGCGTGGCTTTGCGAGAAACTAATATAATTCCACGAGATCCGTTAAGCATGACATATAATTTCCAGGTTGGCTCGCGCTAGAAATTGCCGCTCGCAGTGGCACGAGAATCGGCAATTAAACGTCCGGTTTGTTGTCGCGTTTCACATAAATCGGCGCCCCAGGCGACGCTATCTTCGAGACGACGCGGCGTTAATCACGACGTTTCGTCGCTAATATATGCCACACGAATAGACATACGCATGTATAAAATCCCGCGGGCTATCGGCGTCGCGGGCAGAATTCGAATGGGCCTAATTTATCGGTATCGAAGAAAAATAGGATACGTGAAATTATCGAAGCTGCACGCCTCGAGTGTAAATGGAGGTCGTTTTTATCGCTCTTAAAGGCGCAACCAATTATTATACGTCAATTACACGAATGAATGGTCGATGTTTTTTTTTTAATTTAGCAAGCTTGAATTTATCGAACAAAATATATCACATTGCTTGGAGATGTTTGCAGCATGTTGAAATCAGTTTAAATTGTACGCATCACAAAGGTATTGAAACTCGCCAGCTCTTTACATAGAAGATTTTGCAGTTTTAAAATTTATCATTGACACTAAATAATTAACAACAACATATTTCACTTTAACAACATATTCGATCTTGATATTCGCTTTGTTGGAGGAAACTGGTCTATCGCGCGAAGTTAGCGTTACAAATCTTTATATTTTATAGTGATGCTGCTAGACTAAACGCGTCGGCGATATTCTCGCGAAAAATTCTGCGCATTCTGCGATCGCCTGCGGCGTGGTTAACGATGCGCAACATGATGTCATCGACGTCTCGCTAGCGTACACGCGGATTTAATGTCGTTTCGGAAAGTGTGCGCGAATCTCGGAGCGTTTTTCGCATTGCACATCGTACGCGCTTCGCATACCATGCCCACGCACGTGAGTCAATGCGTTGCAACGGAATATGATGCCAAAGGGCACACTAGGGATGTAGGTGACTCGTGCCTGAGTCACCTCGTGAATGCGCTTGTTTAATAAAAAAGCTCGTTTTTCCGATTGAAATCACAAGACAATTGCAAAAATTATTGCTCTTTTATGCAATATCGATGACTCAGGTTAGAACTGAAAACCTACAACTATATTTTTCTTAAAATTCATGTACTTATAAAATAGCTGACATTGCTAGAGATTTTGATGAAGTTCGCCTTGGGTTTGCCTATATAGAGGGTCCACGAGATGTGCGAGCGATGTAGGTACTTATTGTTAGTTAATTATTGCCAACAAAGAAGTCGCAAATTGCTTTCGAATGTATAACGTGCGCGAGTGATTGCATGGCCCGGGCTATTATTACCATACGGTTATCGCCTCTGGTCATTAGCCCGCGAGACCGGAGAACGAGCCTCATTAATAATTATCTGCCGTACCCTTGGACTCGCCTGGCTAGCCAAGCTTATCTCTCAGATTTTCGAGAGAAGCCACGAGAGGCGGATTAATATTGCGCAGGTAGCGCGTTTCGTGAGAATCTTAATGAATCGGGCTGCACCATCTGGGCACCACGCCTATAAATTAGTCTCTGTGCTGTAACTCTTAATAACGCTGCACTGTGCTTGTACTAATCGTTAGGTATCGTTACAAATTACAGTAATAATAACGGGAGACATTTCGCAGAGTATCAATTAAAGTCTATCTCGGTGCAGATTCTAGATCTAATACGGAGTGCGTTTACTTCGGCGTATATTAATTCCGAAACCGGATTCTCATTGACGTAAAATGAGTCAGAGTAACGTAAGCGACAGCAGTGGACAACCATTCACATTCATTCTCATTCAGGTGGACGCGTCATATTCGACCTTTAGTCGCCGTTCTCGGAATCATCGCACGAAATGCAAATCGTGCAAATCGTCTCCCACGTTACCTAAAGTAAGGCCCACATACAATATTCGACGCACAGTCGCATCATCCCATCGTCGTGAGATATCTTGTTCGGTCTGCTAAACGAGGAAATAAGTATCTTCATTTATTTGGCTTTCAAAGAAGTATGACGCTCGCCGCGAACTGCGCGATTCTCGATGGTGCACCTCGCGATAATCCATGTTACCGCAGCAGCAAAGTTCACGCGTGAGTTGCTCGCGACCGCAGACACGACTGTCGTCCAGAATTGGATTAAGCGCGATGATAAGCGGCGAACCGCAGTAGCTACCGTTAAATGGAAGTTCCCGTTCCCTTGAACTTTACATTCACAACGGCGTTACGTTTCCTATCATGTTCTCAAACTACGACTATCACATCCTCATCTTAATCCGTCGCATTCATCTTCTTGCTGTTATTGCTACCTTTTAATCTCACGTATGTCTCTTCTACTGTTACTATTTACGATCAATGCCTAACTATGTACCATTCAAACTATCACTTTCAAATCTAACAGTACAGATGCAATCAATGCCGTTTCAAAGAAGTGGTAAAATATCTTTGCCACGTTACACGGTATTCTGTATAAAGATAAAAAAACTCGATTCAATATCGAAGGGAGGCATTTTTCAAGGCATTTTCTTTCCCGTTTTTATATTTTACCACACTTCCTTGTTATTCGCCAGTGTCGCGCATTCCCCGCTGTATTATTTCACGTTTCTTGCAATGCAAAGGACGATTGACTTCTTGCAGTCGTTCCCCAGCGGTGTTTCTAATCGCCGTGAAAAACGCTGCAGGTGCAGCCGCGCTCGCGCGTGCGTGCGTCGCCGCCTACCTCTCGAGCGGGAATCTTACGCAGCTTCTTCTTCCTCTCCACACATTCGCGTTTCTTAATCGCCCAGAAGTATCCGCCGTTCGCGGGGCAAAGGTGCGCCGTCTACGCAGCATCATGTTTTTACAGATCCCTCGCTCGAGGCGTTTCCACGATCCTGAGAGAGATTCTTATTCCCACTTCTTCCTACATTGCTCACATGTACGATTGCATCGACGCAGGTGATTGAGATAATCACGAGATTCGCTTCCTCGTCAATAATGCAGTATCGATTGCGCAGAGATTGTGAGAGAGATGCTGTTTCATAGATTCGTCGGACGTTGGGCCTTGCGAAGTTTGCTGGCTTAGTAAATTTAGCCAAGTCGCATTACTGGGATACTTCCTACAAGTAGGGTTGTCATAATAAAATTTCCAAAACTAAGACTAATAAGCCAAAAATTCCGGACATTTTGCTTGCAACCCCGGACGCATACAAAAATGCGAATAGGTTAGCAAATTGATTATAATAAACAATAAATGATTAATTATTTTAGATCTCGTTTTCAATAGTACTCAGAGTATTAAACATGTTTTTAATTTAAAAGAAGTTTTATTATTAGGTATCTACCTTGTACCTATATTGCCATTGGTATTTTAAAAATATCAATAAAATAACAAATAATTATCAAATATATTAAAGAACCAAATCAGCACAAAACTATTGGTTTTTATCAGTAAATTGAAGTGATTGAATATGATGTGGTTAATTAAATCTAAAATGCAAAATATTAAAAAATTTTCTTAAACCTTAAACCTCGGACATTCATAATTACCCCGGACACATTCGAAAAATCCCCCGGACGTCCCCGGACGCCCTAAAAAAGAGGACCCCAGTGAGAAATGACACCTCGATCGACATAGAATTGACGTCGATTAGACGTCGATTGAGGTGTCATTTCTCACTGGGACGGTGTCCGGGAAAAAGAGGACGGATGGCAACCCTACCTACAAGTAAATGCGTCTCTACATTCCGTATCGTTGGCGGAGTTATCACGTTATCACAAAAACGCGATCACGCTCAGGCGAGGTGTTTCTTTGATAAGACCACCTGCGCGCCTGAATTCTTTTCAGATAAAAATCTCGCGCTTCACGTAGCCCGCCCATTGGTGGTCGCGTATGCCCAGCGCTCGCCCGGGCTTATAGGAGCTTATTTATAAACAGTACCAGCCACCACAATGGTTATTGTTTCAGCGCGGTATGCGAATGGCGTTGTACGCGCCGCCTATTTATGACACATTATGCGAAAGCGCACCCGATAGCGTGAGTATTGCATTTCGTGCCATTGTGAGATGGCAACAATGATATACCCTGGACCATATGCCCTGGCATCAGTGCATAAATCATGATTCGCGCGGCGGATCGAACGCACGCGTTCTCGCGAGCCCGATGTCGCTTCGCAATTCTTTTTTCTTTGCAGAGTTTAATCGAAGCGAGCGCCGTGTGCTCTTGCAACAGGTGCAAAAGTTTTATTCTGACATAAGGGAGTCTTTTATCCTTTTACTAAATCGAGATTTATCTTCTCTTGCACGGATAACGTTCAGTTCATATAATACATTTTCCGGTGGCGCCGAAATCGCGACGTTCTCAGATATCAGTATTAATTAGGCGTGTCGTTATGTTGTGGACAGAAAGCGGCTAAGCACGTCGGAATTTCTGGCGCACGAAATAATATTTCCGTAACGCGAGAGTTACGCGGCGGCGAATTCGTAAAAGGGAGAAGAGGGTAGAAGAGTATCCAGCTCGGTATGCAAATTGGGCTTCGGTTCGATATAGTTGACGTTGTGTATGGTTCGAAAAGGCCGAACGGGATCTACATTCGCTATATATCCTCGTAATTAAGTCGGTCCCTCTTATTAAGCACCGTACATTCGCTGGTTATATAGAATCGCTGATTAAAGGACGAAACCCGTGGCGACGATGGTCCGTTAAGGGCGTATTATAACGAAGAGCTTTATTTCCTAAACGTCGGAACGCATAGGGAGTTAGAAGGTGTAATTGGTAGGGTATAGCCGCCGGTGCATTATAAAAGTCTCAGTGGGCGTCCATGAAAGTATCATTATAAAACCGCCGTGTTCATGCGCAGCAATGTTTTAATGCCTTAATCTAACACCGTGATCAGCAATGTTTATCGCAACGGGGATTACAAGCCGAGGCATCTTCCCAATTTACTTATGCTTCTAACGATATTTTTTTCGTGCCTTCGGTTTAATTTCTTCTTATAAGGAGCCAGTGGACTACATTTTTACAGGTTTAATCGTGATTCCTTTTGTAACTGTACTTCAAGTCATGGATAAAAAAATTGCGATTTAAGTAATTTCGAATATTTTTCCGAACCCTCGACCCTCGCGAGAGTATCACTCGCCCGGAACCTTGGTTCCCATTCTCCCACTTCTAGTGGCGCGCGGCGAGTTCCAGTCGCTCGCGACAGCACCGCCGCGCCGCATTCCAGCCACGCGCCTTGCCTAGGAACACTGGCGTAACTATCGAACCTAACGAGGCGATTTGTCAAGAGCCTCTTATGTGTCCCTCCCGATAAGAAAATACTTTTCCCTCCTCTGAATGACGGTTACGAACCAATCGACAGCAGAGTGCTGGCGATGATTGGCGTGGATCTGGTCAACGCTCGTTGATTGGCTCGTACATTTAATGACAGACAGATGTCTTCGTAATTTTGCGTTTGCTGTGAACAGGTTCCTTCGGACGGAGGAATTTAATCTTTGATGGATGATAATCTCTATGATTTCTATGTTAACAAAGAGAGGCTGTTAATTGCGTGAAACGTGCGAGTTCTTAAAATGGCTCGGTTTATCGATTTCACTACGCGTCGCATTGAAGCTTATAATTTTCCGATATAAATTGCTTTTAGAGTATTAGAGATCTATAGAAATCCAAGTGTTATAATAACTGACGTTTTAAACATAGTATAAACTTGAAACAAATCTATTACATAGAGATTTGGATAGACTATAATTATCGGAGATCTTTTACTTTACCTCAGGATACTTCTGTCAATTTTGCCATCCCTTTTAAATTATAATTAGCAAATGAATTCTTCTGAATTACAAATATCATCGGTCTCGAAAGTTATCTGGACTCTCGTCGAGAAAATCGCGAGTATCCACGCCATTGGAGGTCTGCTAGGTACAGCAAGAGCAGCACGAGCCGGGCCTGCGGAGTCGCGGTCGAGCGGAGGCGGTGGGAGCCGTCCTCTCCATCGTAGCGAGGAGCGAAGGAGAAGCAAAAAGGAGTCGGACGTCGAAAAGGTAAGAGTCGGCCTGTAGTAGGGGCGAGTGGTGAGAGGTGGTGGCAGCGATGGAACGAGAGAGAAACTCGCTGCCCGATCGGGGATGAGAGAGACGAGAAACGCGACACAATCACGTCCTGCACGCGCCGAGCCCCGAGCCACTTTCAGACTCTGTTACACGAGGCACCGGTTCGCTCGCCGTCGATTTCCGGACGCGCCGAATTCTTCTACTATCTCCGCGATTTCTATCGATCGTCGAGTTTGCCGAATAAAGGCGAGACCACTTTTTAATTCGCGATTATTATTCAAATTTTTCTCAAAAGAGGTTCGATTTTATATTGAAATTAAATAGTATTTGCTGAAATATGATGTATTTTTGGCATTTGGAACGTCAGTTTGTTGCGATGGAAGTATTACGATATTAAATTCTAACTCGAGGACTATTTTTAAACTTATTATTTGATCACAACCGGATTGCGAAATTGAGAATACTCTAATGACAACAAAGGTTCCGATTCGTCTCGTGTAACATCGTGCCGGCCAGGACGGCCGCCGCAGGCATATAGTGGCGTCTGACCCATGCGCTTCTAGTGCTGCAGGCAGCTCCGAAGTGTGGGAACTCCTCACCTCGGAGCCTCCCGACGACCTTTGCCGCAACCTGCAGCCGCATATCTGCCTGCACTCAGCATAGATATCCCTCCGACGCGCCTTTTTTCGTGCCGGTTTCGCCGGGCCGAATGGAGTCTTCATGGTAACGGGTTCAAGGTAGACCATTAACTGTGACGTAGTCCGCATCGTTTCGCCGGTTCGCTAAGAGAACAGCACCGAGTCTGATTACGCGCCTCGGGCAGTTGCCGAAGCAGCGTTACCACTCGCGAGCGCGAGCATTTATCTCGTTCCATATGTGCTTTTCATCTCGATATCGCGATGTCTCGCGTATCCGTGATGGTATCCTTCGGGCGTCTTTTGTACGCGCCTCGTAACACGCCTTGATGTTATCGTTATATCGTCGTAATTAGGCGGAATTTCTTCCTGCGGCCCGATAGATGGTTTGATGTTTGACTTGACTTATTCGTTGTAATGCGGCTCTTATTATATCACGTTATAGGTTATTCAAATAAAATATAGTTTCTTTTTTATAATGATAAATCACGTTGCAATGACGCGTTCCTCGGTTAAGGTAGTACCTCCGCGACAACCAAAAATTTCGTTCCATTCTTTTTGCTAAAACTGTCCGCGCTGTGCACCAACACACGGAACAGGTTGCGTATAGAGACGACGCATGCTATTGTGTACGCGCGCGAATGACGATCGTGAATTGTCAGATGGTGAAAAAATGTCAAAAATGCAAAAATGTCATGCTTCTCAAGGCCATATCTTCAAAATTAGACGGTAAATCATTCCTCAATTTTTTCAGAATATTCGTTTAATCCCTCTAGCATTCTCTCGTTTTTTATTCAATTCTTAAATGTATATAGTTTTGAAGGTAGAATTAAAAACATGTTGATGCATGCTTCGTACATAGGTTTACATGTAAATCATGTCAATTTCAAGTGTAAATATCTCTCTACTTACAATTAGAGACAGTAAATCTCATTTAACCCTTCGTTGTCACAGCTCTGTGAGGAGTCACACTAGGTCAAATTGACCCAGTCGATTTTGAAATGGCTGCCATCTTAAAACTATCCATCCGATTCAAACAAAAAAATTCTGGAAGATACTTTAAATATTGCAGAATATGTTTTCTTAATAATAATGTAACAAATCAAATAACATGTCCCAAAAAATTCTTGAAGATGTAAATTTTGAAAAAAGAGACTTCGAAAAAAGAGTCTGAGGACAGGTCAATTTGACCATGTGTGACAACGAAGGGTTAAATTGCACAGATGTTTGGATAATGTATCTAATAATATGTACGTCAAGTTTGAACAAATTCTTTAAAAAATCGTTTCGCTGAGGTACTAATATTCTCACATATTCTTGCGTTTAAAATTGTTACTTTGTTCTCATTATTACTTCGCTACTCGTTTCAAGCCTCTCCTTGCGGGCGGAAATCTCGCGGGCAAGGGTCAAGGAAAATTACTCGACATTTAGAGAGAGAGCAGCAGCATGCCCGAGGCTCGCAAGCTCGCGGCTGTCGATTCGCGTGTCAGAATCGTGCTGGCGCGTTGCTTCGAGACTCCTCCGTGCGCGCATTTTCACGAGAGGAACATACGATCATAACCAGCGCTTCGGTTCAGGATAGTGGATCGTGAGGGAATTCTTCCCGTCGAACGCGTAGGGCAGTCTTCCCTGCAGCGTAGGTTCGCATGTGCACTCTCGACAATTTTCTCTCCTGTTTTTCGGTTCATACCACTCCCTGGTATTTATCAGTCGATCGTTTATGTAATCAGAGGCACGGTATCGTGGGATGTAACCCATGAGTAATGATACGTCTTTTATCGCGTTCGCATTTTATATAATTCGAGCGTACGAACCCGCTGCCACGAAGGTTCACGGTAGCATTAACGCATATAACATATGCGTACCCGTGTAATTTTCTAGCTAGAAAGTTTAAACAGTCCTTAAAGGCTTTTGTGATTCTTTACTCGGCGGTGGTCCGCTGATTTTAGAGAGACGCCGATATCTTTTCTGATATCCGATGTTTACGAGCAACGCTGACGATAGGTATTTAATTCGCGTCTTTCTGCTGTAAACAGTGGGAAGGATGAAGCGTTTGAAACATTAACAATGTCGGCGATAACCAACAATTAATGGGTTTACAAAAACCCCGATCTTCTGATTGGATAAGGATCACGTAGCCGCGGAACGAGATACCGCGTCGTGACCCTGCGTCATGGAGCGAGTCGGAACGAGTCCCGTGGTGCGCGACCGTGATCTCCGATCTGGATTGCTCCGGTGATCCGGTTTGTAGCCCCGTCCCGAAGGCGAAGGCTTACAATTACTACAATGGCGAAACGGCTCGAGGGTGCATTCGTTCGTCGTGCGACCTAAGTACAGGCTGTGGATCAAACCTTCGTTCGCGGATCGTTACGTCCCCCGCGATTCCATCGTCGATGATTACTGTCCGCGCTTCGAAAAGGGGACCTTCGGGCCCTCCAGCTGCGTTCACATGCGCGAAAAGCGCAGTCACTCTCGAAATTGCGATCGGCCGACGGGAATGCCGGCGAAATATCAGATGTGACTGTAAAGTGACGGGGCTAATTCGAAATTCCGCTGGCACGCTTATTTTCTCCGGAGAGAATGACCGGTTGTAATTGATCAAAAATACGTACGGCCGGATGCCTCATTTCTAGACAACAGGTGTTAGCTAAGGAAGATTGCGCAGAAACCAGTGGCACGAGTGCCCCGATACAGGTGTTTCGAGGATGCTCGTGTATTGAATCATTGGACGCACACTTACGTTCGTCATAGTCCAGTTGATTCAACGTGGTTAGGCGACTGAGTGTCTAGACTTGTTAAAGGTCATATGGCGAACGGGCCGTTAGAACGGGTTACTGTCCTTGAAGCCAATCGCCGTGCTGTCTACGCCTCGCGCTCTTTTAACAAGTGTTCACTTTAACATAAAATATCTGAATACTTTAAAATGCTATCGCTTTGAAGTGTTAAATTAATTTTATGTTCAATCAATAAAATTCGATCAAATTTTCTTTCATTTTGTTTCTTGTGAAGGTAATGTTTATGTTCAAATGAGTGTTTATTTCATCGTTGGTGTCGATCGCTAATCAACGACATATGCAATTCATTACTGTAACTCGTTACATACAAGGAAACTTGACGCTTCTCCTCAACACGCTGCGCAAAATTTACGTCGATCGATTAACGGCGCTGGTTATCGACTTCTTGGTGTCTCATACATTAATCGTCGTCAAAGAGAACCGCGCGCAGCTTGTCCTTCATTCACACGTCCGCTGCATCTCGTCTTCCGCCGGACGAGACGATGGATTCACTTTGGCTCCTTTAATTGGGCGCCGTTGATGAACAGATCTCATTTGCATACGCTTTAACGAGGCCAAGAACATTGTCCGCTCGTAGCGCGTAACTGCTATCGAATAATTAATTAACGAGACGTACCAGCCTTTTATCGTCTTCGACATGTTCGTATTCACTGGCAGCGTCGAGTCAGTTTACGCGTGTCGCCATGTTTAGTAATTAATGAGTTGTTTGATTAATGCCCGGTCTGTAAACGCGGGAGTAAAAAGCCAAGTCCAAGGCGCATTAGAGAATAAAGCCGTGTACTCTCGTTTTATCATCGTCGAGATATCGTCCCGCGGTTATTATGATTAATAATTAATGAGCACCTTGATGAGGGGCGTCTGATGGTTGCGCGTGCAACCCGACTGCACGCGCACGTTTTAATAGCGTTATTAAATTTATATTGCTAGGGTGCCGTATAACTTTGCATTAGAACATCATTCTGAACGATTCTACAGATGAATACGAAGCACAAATACGAACATAAGGACGACATAGTAGTGTATTTTTTATCTGTCTTTTCGTAGTCTAGTCAGTAAATTTTTCATAAAAAACTAACATACCACATGTTGCTCAAACTAGCAGGAGATTAAAACGTCTGAAAGTTACGTAAACGGTCATACATTTTTTTAATAAATCGCAGGAAGTGGCACATGACGCAAACCGACGTCACGCAAAAAGCATGAAGAAGTAAGTCTCCAGAAGAATCCACTATGATCGCCTGGTCGCTAAACGATCAAGGTGGATGCGAAGTGCTTTTTTGCCGGAACATTTTTGCCGTCGTCGGTTGCGCGCTCAACCACGCCTGCGGATACGCGAACTTTGATGCGGGAAAAACGCCAGCATCGTCCGGCTGACGTTCCTGAGGAGGTATGCCAACGTTTCGGATCGCTTAGCGCGAGCTATCCGTGAGATTCTTTGATCTCTAAGAAAAAAAAAATAACACGTGCGACGGTCACCGCTACACGGTCGCAAGAGATTCCTCCGCGTAATATCTTCTTGAAGAAGTGGTTAAAAGAGATACAGCAAATTAACACTTTATAATTTAGGAAAAAAGAAATACCATGAAGATGAAACTGGGTCTTAAAAATTTTCTAATTTTCTTCTGTAAAAAGAGTTATTTTTTAACATCCTCATGTTCTTTATATACTTTCGAAAATCGGAATATTGTATCCGAGAGAAAAAAGACATATTATTTTATCAAATAATATTTTTTAGCTTGAATTTTTAGATATAATTAATAAGCTCGAATATTGCAATTATCGGATGCCATCATGTGAAGCTTAGGTTCAAGCTAATAATGGATCTCATTAAGCCAGCTGTGCGTGAAACCGCGGAAAAAAGAACGTAAATATCATAAACATAGAATAAGTAGACGGAGAGCAACGCCAACTTCTCGTTGTTGCCAACGAATGGTGCACGGAAAAAACGATAAGGTGCACGAAAAAACGCCACAACCACAATAGTAACATTTGGTACAGCCACGTCCTGTGGTTGTCACATTCACATTGATGTGAAGGCAACTATATGCATTTGGTACAGTAAATATAGTGAATGTTGAGACAAACATATATAGATGCACTACACAAAACAATGTGAATGTGACAACCACAGGACGTGGTTGTACCAAATGTTACTATTATTGTGGTTGTGGTAACCTTATTGTTTTTTCCGTGTGGGACTGCGACAGAAGAGGGAAGTACTGACATTTTCTCTTTGTCTCTTCGTGCATGCGTTGTTTGCTACTTCGCAAACGTATATGTATATAAGGTATTTTTTTAACAAATAAATCATTGGTATTAAAATTGCCAAGAAAATACATTGCATAATTAAAAAAAGAAACAAGATATTGAAAAAATAATGTCAAGATGTTGAAAAAATAAATGTCAAGATGTTGAAAAAATAAATGTCAAAGATAGGGAAAAGAATTACAGATTTAAAAAACCTATATTGATTTATTTAGAATATGTAGGTGCGTATCACACACACACACACACATACACACACATTATAATCACGCAAACACGTATTTGTAATGAAATGATACATCGCCGGTTTTCACATTCTCCACTCGGTTGCACACTGCACATTTTTTTCGTCGCTTTTTTAAATCAATGTAATATAAATATATTTAATTTATGTGGCGACGTTAGGCACGTAATGACACGACCTGTCTTGAATTTGCCGGCAAATAAACAACGCATTCGCGAAGAGACAAAGAGAGAATGTCAGTACTACCCTCTTCTGTCGCAGTCGCACCATTCGCTGGCAACACGTTTTCTATAGAGAGAAGGTAAGGAGGCAATGCTCCGTCTATTCATACTATGTCTATGGTAAATATGTTTCTCATTTTTTTTCTTTTCTTTTTGGTAGCGTGATGTCTCGAAGACACAGCGACAGATTTCGTTTGGCACTTCGCAACTTTTTACCTCGGTTTACTTCACAGCCTGTCGGTGACGGCCATCTGCCGCGAGGAATAGTGGCGCGGGCGGTCGATCGGTCCTCTATTTATTTTCTCGTCTCCAATTAATTTGGCCAGAGGAAGCGTGGCGTGGTCCCGGACGAAAACAAAGCAATCGCGCTCTGGTATCTGCGGTGGCGGGCTGCCCGCTCGTTTAATTAGCGAGTATTGTGCGGGCAAAAGGGAATCGAGAGCGCTCCGCGCCGGGCCCCGTGGGTCAGATATCGCGTAACAAGATCTTATTCAGTGTTCGGTGCACGGAGGGTTAATGATGCTATCGCTATACAGTGCCAAAGCGATCGCATTACAGATACGATTCCGGCGTATTCGCATGGAACGACCGCGACGGGGGGAGGCGCGTACGACGTTCGATATTTCTTTAACGATCCGCCGCTGTGATTCCACGTGGCCGGCACCAAGGCCTCTCCTCTCCTGGTCCTTTTGTTCCGAAGTCGGGAGCGTTGTCGCGCTGCCGGATGTGGATTCTCACATCGAGCTGCAAATCGTGCTTGAACCGTGCCGCGTGTCGCGAAATCGCTTCCTACATTTTCAACCGATCGTTCCTTAAAATTACGTAATATATCGGTTGCAACATATTGCCGTACGAAAAGTGCTTTATAAATATTCATGTCGTAATAAACAAAATTTTCTACGCGCGGGCCTCTGCGACGGATAAACAACGTTGTCAATGTTGCTGGATATTTACGATCGCAAGAGGTGTTTGTCGCGACGCGGACTGACATTAGCATCGTAGATCTCTTCGCCGAAGGTGGGCGACAGGTACTTAAAATTCCCATTTCGCGGATGACGAATCGCTTATGGTGACTCGGCGCGTCTGCGGGACAGTCTTTGACTTAGTCGACGTCAAGGACGCGCGATCTCCCAGTTTCTTCGGCGTCTGTGGGAACTCAAACCTTCTCACGTCCGCGCGCGTTCTACCGTCGGCGAGCCGCTTCTCGCAATGTTCCTGAAACGATGGGAAGTACCTACTTATGACTAGACGTATTCTCACAATTTATTCTTAAATTATAGATGCTCGCGAAAAGATGCTTTGCTTTGGCCAGTGACTGTATGATATAATTGAGATCATTATATTTAAATCTGCATGAAGATGTTCTTACAAGAAAAGAGTCATTTTTGGATTATTAATATAAGATGTGCAAAGCGATGTTTTGTGTGTGTGTGATAGGTTTCATTTCGCTTGTTATTATATACAGGTCTTATTACATGAGTTCGGGTATTTGCACATTGCGCACAAAGATGGGCGGGGTTCCACGGTGTGTAAATGTCACGAACTAATTAATTGCTATATTAATTGCTATATTAATTGCTTTCTCGTGTATATTATTGATTAAGGATGAGCAAGTATCGGCGTTCGGCGAGTATCGATCGCAGACGATCCAATAAATTGGAGATTCGTGTTTGTTTAAGCGCAACCTTGATAGGGGCGGCCTGTAGCAATTTGTACGAGGTATCAGTGCAGGGATTCAATTTCGACATGATTTTTTATTAATTCAGGACAAGGGATGTTAATTGAGAAAGCCTCAACAAACCTCGGGCGTGCTGCACTTTGAGAATGATTAATTAAGGCTGCGTGCGTAGGCAATAATGCAAGTAAATGAATGATATAGCAATTACTCGGTAAAATTTATTATAATAGCGATGAGACGAAAGACACAATGATTCGGCGTTTTTATTCACGTACAATTTTATCGTTTAAACGCAATTATTTGTAATTGAAGTGAAGTCATTGAGTGTATATGCGTAATTTATGGATTTGCGTAAGCGAATTATTTCGGAGAACTTAATCGGTACAGAATTCTGTTCGATTTTATTTTAATAACTACAAAAGCAAGGCAGAATGCAGTTAACGAATTATTTTATGAAACGAAATTTTTTCTTTTTTCACATGCAACGTGTCTGTAATTAGTAATCTATCGTCTGTCATTGGAATTATATTTTTCGCAATTAAGTTAAGTCAGAATTATTAAAATTAAATGATAATGTTTTATCGCCAGTAAATAATTAACTTATTAATATCTTTGTTCGACCTAACTGGCCCATTTATTATAAAAATAAATTCCTAGCACCGACCACTAGGTGCTAGGAATTTATTTTTATAATAAATGGGCCAGTTAGGTCGAACAAAGATATTAACAGTGTTTGCCGGTATCTAGATAAAATTATCTAGATGATCATCTAGATGGAGAAATGGATCATCTTTATCTTTAGCTAGATGAAAAAATACAAAGTATATTTATC
>NJRP01000001.1:1279786-1291975 GCA_003063835.1 Aphaenogaster floridana
GCCATAACGCTGCTATTATGCTGAAATACTATTTAGAAATAAATTATGCAAATATTTTTTAATATTTGATGAAAGGCCTACATTTCTACTTGTATTGTTCCAAATATAAACACATATTTGCAGCATTCCTATTTTTGTTCAGATTTCGTCATATAATTTTATTAATGTTTTCCTATCGGGGTTAATACAATTATTATGAAATTCTTCTGTATTTCGTGATACAATTATTGTACAATATTTGGATAATTTTCCTATCGGGTAAAATACAGAAAGAAGGCCATAATGATGTATAGGTTAGGCCTATACGTTAAAATAGCGAAAACAAGTATAGCTTCGTCCCAGGGACGAATAATACTAATAACGGAAATATCGATAGTTCTCGATATCTTGGTTAAACCTAGATATCTGACAGTTTATAGGACTGGTCAAGAACAATCACATATATATGGGACGTTCCACATTAAGTGGAACAAGCGCCTCGGAAAAATTTATGAAGTCGAAATAAGACGTTTGAGGGCTTAAAATTTTTGTTTTTATGTGTAGTTTAAGAAAAAACCCGGCCTTTTGAAAAATTCAAAATGGCCGCTCCAATATAGCGGCTGGAGTAGATGAAGATTTATTCGATTTGCATGAAAATCGGTATCTCGGGGTTTTTCAAGTCGCTTATGAAGAATCCGTAGTCAGAATCTGAAAAATCAAAATGGCGGATTTAATATGGCCGGCTGTAATGGATAAAAAATTGACTGGAATGCTTAGGTTAATAATCATGCAAAAAAATAATTTTTTTCAATGGTATTTATTGATCGACAACAAAAAACTATTAACAGACAATAAAATTAATTTTTTTCTCATGAAAATAGGTATGTGGGGGTTTTCCAGATCACTGATGATTTAGTTTTTAATTTTTTAAATATTTTTCGTTTTTACTTTTATCATTATTCTAGTACTGAATAATTGAAAGAGGGTTCACTGCGCCTTTACCTCCTTACTTCCAATCTTTTATCTTTTTATCTTTAACAGGAACAAATGCATGTCCACTTTCCGGCGCAGACAAGGCTCTAGCCCCGGCAATCCATGAAGATATTGTTATTAGATGGAAAGATATCCTCAAGGAGGGACTCTCTAAAGAAGAAAAAGCAGAGCTGTGCATAAAGTATCCGCTGGCAGAAAACTGTACCTTTGTTGAACCCCCCAAATTAAATCCAGAAGTAGTAATTGCGCTACAAGAGCCGGAGATTAACAGAGACTCGCGCTTAGTGGCTAAACAAGAAAAGGTAGCAACATGCCTAGCAGCACTGGGCACAATCATATCTAATGTCTTAACAGAAGATACCATAGACAAGCTGCGCCTGGTGGGAAGTCTGAGTGACATAAGTAGACTTCTGCTGGATGTCCAAAGAGATGAATCCATGACAAGAAAAACTTTGATACTGACAAATCTCAATGCATCAATGAAAGACACTTTGAATGCAACCTTAACGGACGAGTGGTTGTTTGGAAATCAACTGGAGGACAACCTGAAGACTGCAAAACCCAGAGAGACCATTGAATATACGCTGTCGTCGATTGGTGAATCGTCATTGCGGCAATACGAAGGAGCATTCAAAAAATGGTGGAAGTTTTGCGGGGAAAATGGAATAAATACCCTCACAGCTTCAATCCCAGATGTTCTTAGATTCCTAGCAGATGAATTCCACAAGGGGGCTTCATACGAATCAATCAATAGTTACAGATCAGCAATCGGATTAATTCTAGGTCAGGAAGTCGGTCAGGATGCAATGGTCAAAAGATTCTGCAAGGGGGTCGCAAACCTACGACCACCGAAACCTAAGTACGACTCAACGTGGAACCGTAAGATGGTCCTGAATTTCCTCGCACAATGGTCCCCGAACGAAGGAATTTCCTTAGAACAGTTATCCTTAAAACTCACCACGTTACTGGCGCTGATTACAGACCACAGAATCCAAACGCTGTCCTTCATGAAGATAAATCAGATAAGAAAAATAAACAACAAATTCGAAATACAAATTCCAGCACGGATCAAAACTTCCGGACCTACAAGAAAGCAGCCCTTGTTAATCATACCAATGTGTACTAAAGAGTGTACTAGCATTTGCGTTGCATCTGCACTAGAGTCATACATAAATCGAACGAAAAACCTACGAGGTAAGGTAAAAGTCTTACTTATCTCTTATAAAAAACCACATAAAGCAGTCGGAACTCAAACACTTAACCGCTGGATCAAAGAAGTTCTGAAAAGAAGCGGAGTAGACACGAATGCCTTTTCTGCGTATAGCACGCGACACGCGTCCACCTCGGCCGCTAAACGGAATGGCATTAGCATAGACACCATCCGAAAGACTGCAGGATGAACCAGAGAATCGAAAACATTTGCTAAATTTTACGATCTTAAAGTATCAGAGGACAAGGATTTATTTGCAAAAACAATTTTGGGATTGTAGTAAGATTATATTGTCATGACATTATATTGTACTACACTAGAATTATTATAATGTTAACCACAACTGTAAACCATAGAATTTATAGCATATATACATTAAAAAAAAGAAAACAAACCTTCTAAAACGCATACCAGCCATAACAATCTTTAGACATTTACCTGGTGATCTCGAGGAAGAGGCGCGGAATACAATTACAAGATTAAACGAACTTACCTGTAAGTGAAGTTCTATCGTAATTGTGTATAGCGCCTCTTCCGAAGAGATCAGTCCCACCCATGTTATCCCTTAGCTAACAGGAGTTAGCCCCTGGAAGTTATAGCATCGCTTTAAAAAATGAGGCACAGCCCTCAAGGAATGCGGTCCGTAGAGAGGACTAGGGAGCTTCATTTTAGCTTTGAACCTGTGGCGCCATCGGTACGAAGTAGGGGTACTACCTGGTGATCTCTTCGGAAGAGGCGCTATACACGATAGAACTTCACTTACAGGTAAGTTCGTTCAATCTTGTAATTATTTTGATGGCCCAACAAAATTATTTTCAGATCTGTATCTGGCCAAATTTTTAGATATTTCAGCAAAACCATTCTTTCCGTGTATATAAATATATTAACAATATTTTGTAGTTTTATTAATATTTGCACAAATGCTTCACCTCTCTTCGATGATGCTTCTTACGTAAATTTAATAAATTTACATGTCCTTGATACAGGGTTGGCAAAATTCCACATTTTTTAAAATGAAGTCCATGTCAGTGGTAAAAACCGATATTTTCCGGCAAAAACTGGTCTTTTCTATTAAGAACAATAAAATAAATAGAAAATCTTTTTATTGATATTCTAATTTATAGACACCTCCAGACCTATAGCCCTAATTTTGTCTTCCATTACATAACTGTCCGGCGAGTTCAGTGTCAATTAAAAGAGTGTTTTCCACAATTTTTATCCAAAATGAAATCTGTAATAGATTAGGAATTGATGTAGAAAATAAACTAGTTTTTTGTTACGAGATGTTAAATGATAAACGCGAACCAGATCTATATTGGAAAAAAATTTTAATTCTGTTACTATTATATTTTTCTCATTAAACTACAAATTAATATAAAATTCAGTAATATTTTAAATTTATTTCAAAGTTTTTGTTTTAAAAATATATTTCACATATTAATTCGAATTAAAAATACTTTATTATTATATTGGTTTTGTTTTTCTTTGAACCATAGCGATTAATATGATTTAATAATTAAAGCAAAAATATCTTTTTGCAGAAAGTTATGTATATATTTTAGTATTACATATTAGTCATTTTTATAGTTCTTGCCAGTTTATTCTATTGGATAAAGTCCGGGACAGTAAAAACCGGAATTTATTATGGTTTTTTCTATTCACTGGATTTTTTCGACCAACCCAGCCTTGATGACAAGTGCAAATTATGCTAGCATAACACTATGCGTTTCCAATTTTAGTGTCCAGCTTGAAGCCAGATGCTTGATTAGCATGTTTTGCGCGTGATCGTTTAATCAGTTTTTGTGCTGCGCATAAAGCACCACGCGAATTAAGTAGCTGGGAAAGGAGGAACGGCATCGTTAGCGGGTACCGAAAGAAAGCGTGGCGTCTATTCCCGAGAGGGAGAAAACGGCGCCGATCGTAATTTTCGTGGAAATTATTATCGCCAGCAACGGCGGCGGCTAGTGCCCCGTAAATCACCATCCGGACATTTAATTTTTATGTCGTCTAATTATTATTTGGCAATTAAAGTTTACTCGTCATTATGCATGCACGCCCCCGGAACACCGTCCGTCTTAGGTGCACCGTATGTCGTAAAAGGCCGAAGGGGAATATCGTTAAGTACGGAGGTAATGCCATAAGTTTCCTCGGTGTGATATCAGTGATTCGAGTATCTTGGCGTTTTAATGCCGACCTGACTTTAATGATGTCGTGAAAACCCAGGTAACTCACGTGTAACGAAGGCGAAATAACCGATACAAGGGCAGCTTGGTTCAGACGAAAGTCGTCAATATGTAACGATTCCCAAGCGGGATTAGCGGGATTTAATGCGATACGTTTCATGCGAAGCGTAATGTGTGACTGCGTAACGAAACACGCTCCCATGTTTGAATTACGTTGGATTCAGCAAATGATACACGGAAGAACGGTTTTGCTGTGAAGTATCTAAAAATTTAGTCAGATACAGTTCAGAAAATAATTATGTTGTACCATCCAAAATAATTATGTAGGACGCTAAAGCTGTTTGCTAGGATGTCAAAACTTTTTGCAGCATTGTCATTATGCTTGAGCGTCCTACATAATTATTTTGGATGGTCCAACATAATTATTTTCAGATCTGTATCTGGCTAAATTTTTAGATATTTACAAAATCGTTCTTTCCGTGTATATAACGAATAGTATTTACTATTCCGTTTCACGGCTGTTTAAGATGCCTCTTTAGACACATTCATTACTGTATGTTCTACATAGTGATTTAAACTGATTTCGGACAACGTCGGCACGTTGCCAATAGTTAAAGCGAACGGAACAATGTGATGTTGTCATGGAACACTATCGCTGCCATCAAACATCCTCTACATCGCATTGTATCGTATTTTCAAGCAGCGTCACAGCACGTGGCAGCATGCGATAATACAGATATCGCATTACGCAATCATTAGCGATTTTATAAAATTTACGCGCACTTAATGTTTTCATATGTGTCCGACCATGTCTAGGCTGCTTCTACTACTGTGTCAAGATATACGATATACGATTAGGATCAAGAGATGATTCTTTTATATAATGACTTAATACGTGTCAATCGACGCCAACTCGTATACTTTGTACGCGCACGCGACCGCCGAAGGCCCGTCATCTCGGAATTCCGCGCTTAACGCACGCTTCGGGACTTTCGTCTTCTCTGTATCGCGCGCTCGTTTGTGTCGCCTCTCAGCCGCCGGCACTAACTGCCGCGCAAACTCCAGCCCACCTTCTACGTTAATAATGACACGGGTAAACGGAGAATCGACGTGCGAGCGCATGCCGCATGTGTGCAGCGTGAAGTACGGGGCGCGTGACCAGACTGAGCAAATTTACCTTCGGACTCGCAGGATCGCGGGACGAGCGAGGGTTCGTAATGTAAATTAACGAGTTTCGCTCTCCGTTCCGAAGAGAAGAGAAAGCTCTCGGTCGAAGGACCTCGTTAGAAAAAAATATAGCAAATCTTGTCGACCGCGCTAACGGCTGCACTTAAGTTCGTATTGTTGAGCGTGCATTTCTAAATTTCATTTGCGATGCTTTCGTATCATCGAATGTTAAATTGATTGACAGCAATGCTGTTTTTGTACGTGTATAAAATTCTTGTACACGTCAAACAGTCGATAACGTATCAGAAGATCCATGCGCCATAAGATACACGCGTCTCGTGTCGGTTTGCCGATATATCGGCGCTTTTTATCTCGATCCAGCGATAGGCTCACGCGTTACGCACCTTTGCGATGAATATCAAGATAACGCTATCAATGTCACCCGACTCTTGCCTCGATCAAGCACCCGGGCGCTCCGCTGAGACGTGATTCACTCGCGAGAACACGAAACCGATCGTGCGCGTAATTTCATCCTTCCTCCAGGTATATTTTTCAGTAACAGCGTTTTTGATTGGGCTGGGTTCAATCGCTCTCGGAACGATTATTGACGTCACAACTTGCGCTGATTGGATTATACTTTCAGATCTGAACTATGATAGGACTATTCTCCTGGATCTACAATGGAACCCAACCTGGATCTACAAAACCCAGCCCAATCGAAAACACTATAAGCGTCATAAGAGAAATCTTACACGGAAAGAATGGTTTTGCTGAAATATCTAAAAATTTAGCCAGATACAGATCTGAAAATAATTTTGTTGGGTCATCAAAATAATTATGTAGGACGCCCAAAATAGTTGCTAGAATATCGACACTTTTTGCAGCATTATCATCATGTTTGAGTGTCCTACATAGTTACTTTTGGTGGTCTAACAAAATTATTTTCAGATCTGTATCTGGCCAAATTTTTAGATATTTCAGCAAAACCGTTCTTTCCGTGTAGCGAATTACAAAAAATCGTTTCAGATTAAGAAAAGATGTAGGCAGGCAATCGCGTCACGCGCGCGAATTTCTTAATTATTCCGTTGATGTCGCGGATACTGAAGGATATATCCAGGTTTATAGTAGCCTCTGGTATTGAAGGAGCTGCATCGGTCGAGGAAATAAAACGGGGCGCTTATCGGCACGGCGTGTCCACAATAGCCGGCTTTATTAGCACGGCGATAACCCGGAGGCGTGTTGTCGTTTAATGGTTTAACGAGCGCTGCCGCGCAGCTACGTATCGCCTCGCCGTGGCCCAAATTTTGTTTTGCTTTGCGAGCTCGGCACGAGCAATGCGATGCGTGCAACGCTACGATCTTCGTGGGAGATTTCTTAAGAAACACTCTTATCGCATTTTGTTCCGCGTACTTATAATAAAAATAGCGCGCGCGCGCGTGCGCTATCGTCGAGTCAATGCGCAATTTATCGCTTGCGGAAATTTATAATAATTTGTGCAACAACCAAACGATCTTATTCCGTTATCTTATGTTTAGCAAGCAATCTTTTTCAGAGTTATTTTATTTCCGTTATTATTATTAATTAGTACATGTTGTAATATGTCAAGATGAGTGGTAAGAAGGTTCTAAATATTACAAGGATTCATTTAACCCTTTCATTCCTAATGTCGACTCTAATTGTCATCCGCGAAACGATCTGCACGGAAAAAAATTTTATATTAAAAATTACTATGTATGGTAGTAGCCGTGGACCATTGCTGGAATTATAAAAATTTTTACTATGTTATTATATTAATAACACACTGTCCGACACGAATTTTAGACCACAAACCGAATAAGGTGATTCTTATAGATTTTTCGTCGCTGAAAACGGATCCGCAATTGAAATTGCCCTATCACGTCACGTTTTTGAGAAAATTGGACTTAAAGATGCCAAAAATGGCATTTTTAGGTACCTTTGAGCTATAATAGCTCAAAAACGTGACGTGATAGGGCAATTTCAATTACGGATTCGTTTTCAGCGACGAAAAATCTATAAGAATCACCTTGTCCGGTTCGTGGTCTAAAAAAAAGTGTAAATTTGTCGGACAGTGTAATTATTAATTTGTGACAACATAGTAAAAATTTTTAATTCCAGCAATGGTCCACGGCTATCCTACCATACATAGTAATTTTAAACATAAAATTTTCTCCGTGTTCGGGTACTAGCGCTGACTATAATCGTCATCTAAAATGTAATTTGTTATTATTAACAATATTGTTTTTATATAAATTTCATTTTGTCTTTATACTGCGGAAGTTATATCTTTAATTTTTACAAAGACAACAAACAAATTTCGTAGCAAAGAAAATTCGGTATTAATTCGGCACGAATTTTGTTCGTCGATTCGACGTCCGCGGCTCGCAGTCTCGTATAACGGTAACGCCTGCCATTGTGAAAGGGTTAATAAAATGTGCGTACAATGTATGTTTGACGATAACTAAACTTTTTCTGCCTAATTTTATCACTTTCAAAAAAACAAAAAATTATCTTGTCTTTATAAACTACCTGCCACAATATTACGTTGCACTTTTTCACAATGTTTTCTTTTCACCTCTATGATATTCTTAGATATTATCAGATATTTATAACTTATAAGTACTTAATTATATTTATAACATTCTAATATCGATTTAGCACAACTACCGTTATTCTTTGATGGATAAATAGTATCTGCCTCTTTGCCAAGCGACTGGCCGTGCGCAAAGTTTCCGTAGTTTCGCGATTCTACGCGGGTCGCGGGTTTCCACTCGGTTTCGTAATCATCGGCGTTATCCTGAACATTGACGTGCCGCCATAAATTACGTGGCAACGAGTGTGAGACGCGCGATCACATTAACGAGGTTCCCCCGTAAACAATCTTAACGAGGCGTTCAAAGTCCGTGGAGGGTGTCACGTGCCGGTTCGCGACTAATCGAGCGATATTGATAACGCGCGACGTACAGCGTGGCGTCTGTGTGCCCCGTCGACGTTAATCGTTATCGGCTTAATTGCCATTCTCCCCTGGGGATCGTGTCGCAAGAGGTCGGACAGGTCGTGGAACTTGGACGCGAATCACGAGAGAGTCGGCAGATTCCGCGTACGCGTCGGCTGCGGCCCGACGCCGACGGGTTATCGGGCATCGAGGAAGCGCGGCGTGAAAATGCGATATTTTTCGTCGCGGTCGTGCTTATACGCCGCAACGATCGATACCGCTTGATTTTGCAAAATCGTTTACGCCAATAACGCTGGCAGAGCTAATACGACCGTTGGACCGGGTATTTAACTTTACATGCGAATAATTGCTAGAATGGTTTATTAAAGTGCACTCGCGAAGCGATTTTTTTTTGCGGACGGCGTTACGCAACCACGATCATTTAACGCTGGAAAATTTTCTTCGCGCGAACGACGCCTGCAGTTTTGCAATGATGCAATTGCGCGTTATCAGTCACTAGCTGTCTGAATAATGAGCGAGTTTTTCCTTTACCGATAAGTAACATCGAGCATATTTTTAACGTTACGCATATTAATAACTTATATATAACTTTGTCATTCGTATTCTGTGCGATAATAAGGATAATATTTAAATATTTTAACGTAATTAAATTGATGGTAGGTTAATTATTAGTACATCTTTATGAAAAATTTTGATCTTGTGCGTGTATAATATCTGTTTGCAGTTTAGTTTTTAAAATTTTCTAACCTTAGCAAATGGAATATTTTATCATCGACCTTCGATGATAAAATACGCAGGCATAATTGCATGGCACATATGTGCAAAATGCATTTTGTTGATAGACGAAACAACGTACTTGTTGAGATAGGTTGTGGTCTATTATACAGATATCTAATAATAGTCACCGTCGTCGTTTTTTATGAAATTTGCATACTGCATCTCGCGTCTACGCGATTATAATTTTATCGTTCAATTATTACATCAATTAGTACAATTAGTACATCTTTATGAAAATTTTTGATTTTGTGCGTGTATCCGTTTGCAATTTAATTTAAAAACTCCCGGGCACAGTCGCCCCTGTGCCGCAATTTTCTACTTCTACGTCTTTCTCTCTTTCCTTTCTTATTATAATCTTTCTTTTTTTTTGCGTTGTTGGTCTAAATTTTCGCTAATCTTCCTTATTTACTTCTTTTAAGCTAAAAATAAGCTAAAAATTGAAAATATTAAGTTTTAAAAAAAAGAACCGCCAAAATAAATTGCAGGGGCATAATGTTGACATTGAGAGCTTTAAAAAACAATATAATAAAGTATATTTTCCTTTAATACATTACGAGAAATGTTTGTCACAAGAAAACATGACACTCATGCCACTGAAGTTACCCCAGACCCTCCGGGAAAGACGTAGTTCTACGTCAAAAATTTTCTAATTTTAACAAATGGAATATTTTATCATCGATTTTATCTTCGATTAATACGCAGGCATTGTAGCACATATATGCAAGACGCATTTTGCTGATAGACAAAACAACGTACTGGTTGAGATAGGTTGTGGCCTGCTGTTACGCATATCTAGTAGTTACCGTCGTCATTTTTTTGAAATTCGCATATTGCATCTCGCGTCTACGCGATTATAATTTCATCGTTCAATTATTTGTACCTATCGGTAAAATTCCACGATGTTTTTTTTCCTTTTCTTTTTTACATAACGTCTTCGGCGCGCATTTTCCTCTCGTGGTTATTCGCGTGATCATTGCTGCTGCGTAACATCCGCGTGACTCCGAGTGCCTACTCCCACGAACCCGACTTCCGCAGATGCTCTCACTCGTTTTAGACTGCGCAATTTTATCGTCCGTCCGCGACAATTCGGTTGATCACGTAAGATATTTGTTTTCGTTATGTTGAGGATTGTCAAGTTATTTGGGCAATTCTCGACGTGTGCTCCAATAAGTTTTCCGCTGTGAGTTTTATGTTCCTCATTGCGCAATATCCGTTGATGATTCAAGCGCCCGTCTGGTCTCGCGATATACTACTGTGAATGCCTAACTATGCAACTTTGTTAGTGAGTCAGCGAGTAAAGTGCATCTACAATGTTTGCAAATTGCTTTCCTCGTTAAAATTGTATTTTTTCAAAGTTTCGAAAAAAGTACTTATAATAAAACTGCAATATTAACATTATTACAAGATATACTTCTAACTACCTTTTATTATAGTTATTGTTTAAATATTATAATAATTATGTGGCGTTGCAATAAATAAGTTGGTGTATTCTTTAAATAAAATAATTAAAAACATCTTTATATCTTATAATTTAAATAATATTGTTTTTTTCGACAAAAGAATGATTGCAAGTGGCTTCTCTTACCGGAGTTCCGCGTACTCTTATTTACGTTCTGATATTGTTCGTGTCACACAGTTATCCGCCGGAAGTATCGTAACGACACGTCTCCCATTCACATACGCGTCTAGTGTTTCATGAGAACTGTGACGCCGCGGAAAAGGGTCATGTGAACGTGTCACGGGCATCCACCGTATACTTGCGTTATGAATCCGAGCTCGTGGGACGTTGACCGAGTCGAATAAATTATCGCAAGCGATCGAATTCGTCATTTCACTTTCGACGTAGCCGCGACACTTCTCGCGTTTCAATAACAGAGTTGGGTTAAACGTGAATTTTATTTTTAACTGGCAATTTACAGCTTTATCATTAAGCATATTTATGTGACACTTAGAGAAAATCTCATTTTATTGTTCTATTTTTTATATTATTATATATAAATTACATTCGAACTCTTTTAACTAAACTAAGGGAACAAATAATAATTCAAATTATAGAGGTTTATTAAGTGTTTCGAGTCAAAGAGTGTAAGGCTCCTGGGTACTCGCTACGGCCATATTGGATCGTGACGTCAAAAGCGAGAAATGGCACTTTGAGAATTCTTGCGTGCCATTTTTTAAAGATATTAGGATAAAAACACACTTGAGATTGCTTTAGCACACTTCTAAAATTGTCCGAAAACTAACCTTTTCCCTTGATAGTTTATGCAGGTTTATGTGCAGGCGCATGACTAGGGCCGGTATTCATAGTCCGTTCTTATTTTAAGACCGTCTTAAGTAACATAATACGGCTCTGTGATTGGTTCATGACATCTTAAGATTGTACTTAAGATGGTCTTAAATATAAGAACGGACTATGAATACCGACCTAGGTTTTGTATTGCATTTATTTTATGGCTGTTTATATGTCAAGGGAAATGGTTAGTTTTCGGACAATTTTAGAAGTGTGCTAAAGCGATCTCAAATGTGTTTTTATCCAAATATCTTTTCATTAAAAAATGGCACTCAAGAATTCTCAGCGTGTCATTTCTCGCTTCTGACGTTACGATCCAATATGGCCGTGGCGAGTACCCAGGAGCCGTAAGGAGTGAATACAAATTTAAATTATAAAGGTTTTCGAATTAGCGAATTTCGAGTTAAAAAGGTTCAAAATATTGTTGTAGAGATTCTATTATTTTGCTTTTATATAAAAATTATGTGAAGAATTATATTTAAAAAAAATAAACGCGAGCAGAGAAATGTTTCCTGCTCGATGTATAATTTTTAATTGCATATCTCACATTACATTTTAATACGCACACTCAGAGAAAAAAGTCGTATCAGCAACTAGAAATTTGTGGACAAATAGC
>NJRP01000001.1:1293230-1333995 GCA_003063835.1 Aphaenogaster floridana
AGTTGCCAAATTATAGTTGCCAGAACTATTTCGTTTTCTCTCAGTGCAGTGCAACGCAAATGAACCATCGGGACGAAAAACGCTGCGCTACGCACGACACATTCGAGACGGTGCGTTTCTCTCACAGAAAAGGAAAAATCGAAATAATTTACGATTTATATGCGACATATACGGTTGGACTTAAGGCTATCATTTCCCGCGAAGATGATTGATTGAAAGACGAGGGAGTCGCGCTGTTTTGCAATTGTTCGTACGAAACGTGTACAATATTTCTCGCAAGTAAATTTCCCGCGAGTCATTAAGGCCTTCCTGTGTTTCCAACGACAAGGATAGCTTCATTTGCTCGTAACGTCGCCAGAGAATTACCCGCGAATATCTGTGTGTCGCGAAGGAGATGCGCCGAGCGCCTCGTAAATATGTATCTTTCTTCCCTTCGTCTCTGCCTACGTTAATTAGGGATCGCGGCGCTTCTATTCTAACTTAAGGACAAGAGTTAACGAAGTTCCGGGAATGGACAGGCGGCGTAATGACTACGACTGCATAACAAGGCGAAGGCGTCTCCGTGGGAGAACGCGCGACGCACGCCGATCCCTACCGCGACGCATGCGGTTGTATGCGACGACGTGCATCTCTCTTCTAAACCCCGTTCGCATCCACAAGCGTAACGTAAGTTGACGTAAGTTGAAGGTATATAAGGGAGAGACAAGAACATTTATTGTATCTTCTAGGTAGACTTTGTAGCAGCTGCGTTGCTGATGCCTCATCTCTTGTGTATTTTCATAATTTTGTCACTTCGGTGTAATTTTTGACAGTACACAATAAATTAATAAAAATTAACCAAGTAAACGGGCTAATGCGAATCGCGCGCGGTTAACAGTGCGCTGTTATATTTTAATAATAAATATACATTAAAAATATGAAAAAATAAACGTTTCGACTCACTTTTGAGCTATCCTCAGTATCGTCGTAGATTATTAAATAACGTCATACATTAAAAAACTAATTACGCATATATCGGAAAAGCTCAGTTGTTTCTGCCTGCATCCCGAAGTGACAAACTCAGGTGAAGGGCCTTTACGTTGAATGGAATACTGACCATCACTGTCGTCCACTCCACTTACTTAGCTGGGTAGAAGATGTAAAGAACTTAAGCTGCCGCGAGATGCAAGATGAAACAAAGCGTAAGAATCGTAAGAAATAAAAACATATTGGAAGTCCGGTCCGAATGTGCGGAAAAACACGTTAATAAATAAATTAAATAATTAAATACATTAAAACACTTGTTAGAGTCACACGGATAAAACTGTAGTGGTGTATAATATAGAACGTCAAAACAATAGGATTCGCATTAGCCCGTTTACTTGCGATTAATTTTTTATTATATCACAAATCCTAATATATTTTTGGACAATAAATTAAATTGAATAAAATTAAATTTATAATTTCGTACTTATCATTTTAGGCTCAAGAGCAGAAGTTATTTTTTTTATTGCGCAGAATTTGCATTATTTTTCTATAGCATGCACTAGAGGTGTGCGAATAGTTCGAATTCGAATCGAATCGAATCACAGTATATTCGATTCGATTCGTTTTCGAATCTAAAAGGTTCGAATTCGAATAGTTCGAGAATTTCGAATCATCAATGGTTCGATTTCGAATCGATCGCCTATTTTGATTGCTTCATTTATATCTTCCGCACGGCCAATCTTGTATCAGCGCATAATAAAGAAGCAGGAAAATTTGTTATGTAAATCCGGAAAATTTTGATTCGAATTCGATTCGTATTCGAATCGAAGAGGTTCGATTCGATTCGATTCGACGTGAAAATTTCAGATTCGATTCGATTCGATTTCGAACACGTTATCAAAGATTCGATTCGATTCGATTCGACTTGCAAATACTTGATTCGCACACCTCTAGCGTGCACTTGACTTCAAGCACGCTTTCACGAATTTCGACGGGCGAAACCTTGAAGTTATCGCACGTGCCGCTATTGAAATCTTCTCCGTCGTATCGCGCTACGCGTGATACTCGGGTGCAAAAGTCGTTGAGCGCGCGTTCACGCGCGCGAACGAACGCGCGTGGAATCATCTCGCCGCGTGAGAGCCGTCGTGCGATCAAGTAACGCGATCCAAAAGTCCCTCTCCGCGTCTCTAGATAACCATATATTTTTTTACGCTGATATAACGGCGATTAGAGAGCGGGGCGCCTGTTGCACCGGGCGCTGCCAATTAAGCATGGCTACGCGAGTAGAACCGCCGAGAGATCCCGCGATCTCCCACGGTTGCAGGAAGGAGGCCTACAGTCTGTCGTGAAACCGGAAGTCTTGGAAGCACACGGCCCGGTAACGCGCATCGCACAATAGCCGCGAGAACGCAAGTCGCGGCACAAGTCATCGGCGTGCGATGCAACGTGCGTACACGGGTACAATATTTTTAGATGTTTATCGTATTATGCTAATTAGGATTAAGAACACGGTTGCCATCTCTCCGGTTTTCGGCCGGAGACTCCGGCTTTTTGGACGAATCTCCGGCTCTCCGGCAGACGGAAAAAATCTCCGGCCGATCATTCTTAATCACGATTATCACCTTCAGATTAGTATTTACATACGCACACATCCCTAACAGCACACGTAGATTCTGAGAATGTTCAAAGGATATCGCTAATGTATAGGATATTATAAGGATGTTCTTAGTATATTCTATGGATGTACGGAATATTATGTGCTGTTAGAGATACAAGCGCGCGCACAGTATACACATGTATAATTGGAGTCTTCTCCGGTTTTTAAAAGGAATATATATATATATCCGGCGACAGGCTTAATTTTTATAAATTAAAATCAAGAAGGGCCTAAACGGTCATAGCTAGATCTTAATAATATTTTATGCTTATATTTAGTGCTTAATAATATTTTATGTGTGAATACCCTAGTTCAAACAAACTGCACACCGATTAATGTCGGTCTTGAAACGCAGAATTTTGAATAGAACCAGAATAGCAATATCACAATATTAAATTGCTAATCAATTTAATAATAATGATGCTAACAAGCATCTAATATAGATAATTAACCTTATCTTATAGATGCTTGTTAGCATCTATAAGATAAGGTTAATTTTTATAACCTTTTTTAAAAAAAAACAAGAAATGAAAAATGGCAAATTCAAAAATGGTACGTACATTATATAGATGTAACCATTTTCTTTTTCAAGATTCATCTCCGGCAGAATACTAGTTTGAAGATGGCAACCGTGATTAAGAACTCTGTGTGTTAATTTTAATGCAGTCTTCAATTATCCGATCAGTCTTTAAAAAATTGGAATCTTTCCGAACGGCGTCTGCATTGAGATAGACTATCGTTGTCTTTCACGTCTGTCAAGTTATTTTTACTCGGTCGGAAAGGAGAAAGACAAAAAGGGAGAAAGGATCGTAGGGTGCGAGAATGTTCCCTCCCGCCGCTGTCCACACGGCGGTGTAATCCAGAAATCAGATTAAATGTCGGATATCCTGCACGGGGGACGTCTCCCTTCCTTCGCAGTTTGTGAACGGCAGGAAGCTCCAGTCATTACCTCGCTCGGCAGACCCCTCGCACGCATCCTCCACGATACACTCCGATACACACACTCAAAGACACCCCGCGCTACACCGCGCCGATGTGCATCGACGTACGCCTGCGTTCACGAATTCAATTGAAGGCCTGGACGCAACAACCGCGCAAACAGTGACGCATATTCCATTAAGCAGTCAGCAGAGCTCGGACTGCAGAGTCACCAAGAATTTAAATGTTTAAGGGCCGGTTGTTTCAACTTCTTGGTAAGCTAACTAATAGTTAAATCATACGTCTCTCTTTGTTTCTCCTTCCAATTAGACAAAGATAAACATATGATTAAACTGTTAGTTAGTTAGTTTACCAAAAAGTTGGAACAATTGGTCCTAAGTGACGTAACGCTGAAACTTTTGCAATTAGATCTAAATTCTATCAATTTATTTCATATTGAGAAGAGAAACTGAGAAGAGAGAGTAACTCTTTAAATATATAATATTTCGCTCAAGTAATAATTGCGACTCATAAATATCGTAATGTGCTTACTGCCTAAATGTCTGCTCTGCTAAAGAAAACGAGCTCGCCGGATTCTTGCAAACAGGTTCTTAATTTCTCTCCCTCCGTTAGCTACTTTTAGCCACTAATCGTGCACACAGGAATTTCCGCCTTTTCCCGCATCATCAGTCAAACGTGGCACGTCTTGTCGTGCCTGAGTCTCCTGTGTCGATTAGTCACCCGCCTAATTTCTGACGAGATCCCTATTTAGAGCGCCGGCTGGCAAAAAGTCCGGGAAACAATTACGCGCGATTAACCGTGTACATTTGAGGTTGCCACGCGGCCGTGCAGTATTTTTCATTCTCATGCCAGGCTGCACGCTGTACCGTGACGGCGATAATGAGTCACCGTACCCCTCACGTAACGACACGCTAAATAACCATCATTTTTCTACTATTATTTCTTGAATGAGCTTCTATTTTACGCGACCAATGTCACAATCAGAAAAATTGTTTGAAAAATGGAAGGTTTTTGTTTAAATTATAAATATTAAATTTGAAGGAAAGAAAAGAAAGTTTAGAGATTATTTTCTGATCTGCATAACATAGAATATATATAAAAACAAAATTATACAATATATATTCTATACTCCGTTTTTTAAGCAATTTATTTAACATTAATTTTACATCCATCTGTTAAGGAGACTTTAATTCGTTTCAATAATTATGAACCACTACTTTATACATAAATCGATGCTGTGTATTATGAATAAACAGATTTTGCTCGGAGATATGAAATGCAGATATAAAATAGATGAGTGCAAGACACAATCTAAAAAAAATATTGATTTTAGCTGCGAACGTCGTATTAATTGTTGATGATTATTTAATGATTATCTGATAATTATTTATGCTTTACTCTGTTCCGAAAAAGTTTTATCACATTTAAGTAATTTTGAACTTATTCTTTTTTATTTATGGCATATAAATATATTTTTTCTCACGATGGGAAATGGGGAATTTAAATTTATGCATCGAGATATGTAAAGAAACTCCTAATTAACATATACCACTGTACTCTTGGATTGTGGATAGAAAATTTCCATGGATCTACTTCGTTCCCCCATTAGCAAACCGAACCTTGTAGCATCCCCATCTTTCGTACATATTCTGTTTTTCTTTTCGCCTCGTTCATTTGTCAGGGAATCCGCTTAAGCACGGCGACACAACGGCGACACGGCGACACTCGACTTTAATTTTTCAAGCTTTGGACCCTGCGCGATCGTCGATGTTTTTCTTCCCATCGGCCAGCTTCCCGTATTTCTGGAGCCGCGTAATTATTCCGAGTTGCCCGTTTTCGGAGACCGGGCTTGCATCATTTGTCAGGATGAAGGTCCTTCCTGACTCTTGCGTGTCGACTGACGTTGCGGAGAGAGTATCCCTTACCGATGTGTCGCAAGATACTCCTTGACATTTTAAAATTATCATTAGTCATTTTAAATTGTTAAATTTTTACTACTCGTAACATACCGACCGAATTTGAAATTACTTATTACAAATTTGAATTACATAAATTACAGCACTTTGATTGCCATTTTTCAGACACTTAAAATCTATTTAATTTGTCACATTGTTGCAAATGGTACAGTTAAACGCATTTTTGTTATTAATTTCATTATTTTTCTTAATCTCGAAGCAATCAAAAATTAATACGCGGGTGTATTTTCTTTGGATCTTTTCTTCTTTTTCAAAAATAACTATTGCGTTTCTATTCTGGTTTTCTCAGAAGAAATTTGGACTCCCATCTCGATTGGAAATTTGTGGTCGCTTACAACATGATTAGTCATAATCCAGAATCCGGTCATGAATAGACGAATCTCTTAAACTCACGAAGTCCTCGCGCGTGTGGTAGGACCACCATGCACGATAATTTCGTAGTTTCGGTTTCGTGCTCCGTTTCGTCAGGATAACGGCTGGCCGCCATCGCTTCTCCGCGCCTTCGAAAGCGATCCGCGGTCGTTAGACGTTACGTTTTGCCTCGTAAAAATTGCCGGCAAAAAATCAATATTCCGCGGGGCCACGGCGAATTGAGATGCAAGATAGTTGACGGCGATTAGACCCAACAGGTGTGGGCCGAATCGTGAGTGTGGCTAATCTATAATTGTGCGAAATTGTGACGCCCCGAGCACCGAGACCGTCACGTTCGTGGATCTTATGTGAGGATGGGCCTGCATTTAAAGGCACAACGACACCGACCACCTGCAACCTCTCTCGCGCGCCCGCCTTCGTTATTTTTTTTCCGTTTTTCGCGCTATGCGGGATTACGCTTTCTGCCTTACGAGCGCAAGGGGCTGGAAACGCATGCGTTCGTTTGCTGCATCGGCGAACTCGGACAATCATACGTTTCTCTTTTAAATAAAAACCTGTTCTTTTTTTTTAAATTTATTATTATTATTATTTAAAATAATCAACAGAATCGTGAATTTTGAAAAAGATCGAGCAATTATATTTTAGGTGTAAAAAGGAATTATATTAAAAAAACTAGATATGAGATTTTTAATATACACAAAGTAACTTAAGAGAAAAGGTACTTTTAAACACTTATATGTAGATAAAATCTGAGTTGTTAAGCTCTTGAAAATTGCATCATCCATTAAATGTAGAGGTAGTTTTTTCGCGTCAGGTAGGATCGATAGCTTCCTAGAGTTCCTTCCGGCAGCACTTCGTGTGGTCCTTCGTTTCGGCACCTGTCCGGCGGGACAAATTACCGGTGAGAAATATAGCGGAGACGATAATGCTGGTTAAAAGGAAATTAGGGTCGATGTAATTCTGAACGAGAGCCGAAGGCAGAGATCCGCTACATGGGGCGCATGTGGCGACCCTCTGGCCTCAAGGACCAGTGGATAATCCGCTGTCATTGAGGAACATAATGGGCCACCCGTGAAGACTTCCTTCGACTACGACGCGATCGCTTCGGCGAAATTGAGAAATTTTTCGTGGGCACCGTGCAAAATCGCGCATCATCCGCGGTTAACGCTATAAATCTGGTAATGACTATACTGTGTCGTCGCAATAACGTGGCGTAGGCGCACCCCTATTACAGCACGAACGTTAGATTATCGTCATTTATTATCTTCTTTTATATTTATATGTAGGCAAACCACAATCTTTCTTGCGGTATCTCCATTCTAGATTATACCCACAACATGGGTTAACTAATTATGGCTAGCGATTAGCTATTCTGTTTTGGAATACGCACCGAGTTAGGCAGGATAGTCGCCTAGGGACGGCGTTAACGACTGTTAGTGCAAGCAGTCGCTAAGATTAATGATGTTGCGTTTCAGCATATGTTAACGAGCGACTGCTTCGGTGTTAGGTAACAAATAAAGAAAATGCATGCTCTTCACTCTCCAACGAACAAAATATACTCCGAAACGCAACGTAACACTTCGTACGTGTCTCAGGTGCGCTCGTAGTTTCCAAGTTGTGATGCCATATCGCGTCGTTGCGACTGAAAACGACGCGCCGTATCGCGTCGTGCTCTCTCATTGGCGATACAGCGGCGTCATCCGCAAACTGCACTTTTTACGACGCCGATTAGCTTATCTTCGTCTCGCAGTCGGTCGCGTAATGGCGCGCGCGACAAGGGTATAGACGGCGGACTAACTTATCTAAAGACGGCATTACATAGGCAGGACAATTGCGCGCGAGTCGCAAAAGGTGTCATAAAGCGGTCCAATTACACGCGAAGATGACTTCGAATGTCGCCGAATCGAGCGTATGCGGCGCGCCGCTCAGACGAGACTTATCTTAACCGCCTCGACCATTCGACTCTCCTCGGAGCTCCTCTTTATCTGGGAGCGGAGCGATCTCAATCACTTTTATTACGAAATCTCGGGACGTTTCCAGATTCTCGATCGTTGCCATTCGAGCCCTTCGAGGAGGGTAGAATCCTTTAAACTCATTCGCTCGTTTGCCTCACGAGTCTGAAAGTGTGTTCTCTGCTTATCGGGCGTCGCAATTATCGCTCTTTGATTGGGATGAAATACGCATTAAGAAACATCTTACACTGAGAAAAAAAAATTGTTGAAAAACTAAAATATTTAGTCCGATACGTTCAACTAAAACATTAGTGGGTTTAACTGAACATTAGTTGAATTAACTAATTCTTGATTAAAAAATGAAGTATACCTTTTTAATTCAACCAATGTTCAGTTAAACCAACTAATGTTTTAGTTGAACGTATCGGACTAAATGTTTTAGTTTTTCAACCAATTTTTTTTCTCAGTGTAAAAACGAAACACTGTAATTAAAAACGTCGATTCTCGAAAACATCGGTGTCATTACTTAAGATTTCCATCGCTGATTTAAACAGCGCATTTCACAATCCTTACGCGTGCGTCGACTGAATGAAATCATCGGCGCACGTGAGTCGTTTAAATTACGAGCTCGCTTTACCGCAGTCGGCATCTTGTACGACTCTCGATATCTCGATTGATACGTGGAAAGACGGAGTGAGTGGCATTAAGTAGTCGCTTCATCGAGAACATGGATGGGTCGTCATACGAGTTTTCTAATGCATCTGCTTCTAAGTAAACGTGAAAAAAAAGTGTTCCCCTCCTCTGTTTCCCCTCTTCTTACTCGCGCAAACGTATTTATGCCCACGCGGCGCAACGTCGGAAGGCCTTTCTACGATTCGTTAGGCCGCCTCGCGCGTCGGACACACGAGCGTCACGTAAAACAAACATAGCACGGAAAAGGACTGATCAAATAACGCGTACACCTGTTAAAATGAGACCAGACTTTGGTGATGCGACTCTCTCTGAAGCGTCAGGTTGTAGTAAGATATTCTTCGCTTCCCATTTATCCGATGCGGTTTTCCATGCAACTCCCGTATTATTACATAATGCAGTATTCTATTGCCCCTTATCCTTGCAACGTATATGAAGACCCAGAGGGAATAACAAGGAATGTCAGTTTATTAAAAATGAGATATGGTCGTCATTTTGTAGGGTTTAAGAGATACTACAAAAACTGATGTACATCTTTTAAATACTTAAAAAGTAAGATTAAAAACTGTATTAATCAATGAAAAAATAGAACATTCGGGTATAACAAGGGGAAATAACAAACTTTAAAATTCATTTATTCAAAAAGTATAAAACTGACATTCCTTGTTTTTCTCCCCGGGTCTTCATATATAGTACACAGAATATATCAAAATAACTGATCAATAATTACAATTGTTTTTATCTTTTATGTTGTTTTTGTACGAACATGATAAAGCATTTTGCAGTAATAAGACTTTATTGTTTCTTATAAAAAGTTTTATATAAAGAGGAATCTTTATTCTAACATTTAGATTATAATTCAAATAGTTATTCGACTTAATATTTTGATTAGAATTCAAATAGTTATTTGCGATATTTCAACATGTGTCTACTCCATATCAGGAGAACTTTTGAAAGATAAGCAGTTGTATTCTTTAGCATGAATTTTTGGCACAATCACGCAATCACGCTGATAGATAACAAATCGACGTCACGTTTGCGCGGCATGAAGTTACACGTGTATGCGTGCTCGTGCGATGATCAAACCGAAGGTGAGACGCCGACGTCATCGAAGACACGTCGGCTTGTCATGGTACGTGTGCGTGAACACGTACACGAGGTACGTGCGTTCGTAATCAGCATGCTAATCTTTACCCTGGAATATTGCGCAGGCTGCCAAGAGACGTAAGACGCGGTTCGAAAATCGAGGGATCGTAATCTTGCTTTCGCGAATGTTCAAGACGAAACAGGATTAGGACATAATTAGGATATAATTCGACAGAAACTTTACGACATATATGGATTTAGTGTCTGTAGTGTCTTCTTGGATCAGACACCTAGTCTCGAGGTGGAATGTTGTTATCTAGGGTTGAACTCGCACGACGTTGTGGTATCTAACCCGCCTGAGACAACATTTGAGGAACTTTAGGAACCTGAGTGCAGGTAGATATATACGTTCAGGACCGCTCCTCTCTGGTCTGGGAAAGTTAAACAGTCAAACAACCACGCGCACCGAGTTGTTGACTCGCGGCACACATTTGGTAGGAATACCTCCCCTTCGTCTTGTAAGATAAACAACCTGTCGCGATAATGATACGCCGGATAACGGCAAATAAAAATGCGAGGGCTAATGCAGGGACAATATCGCTAACATTTTTATCATACAAAGTACCCGGTACAAAAATTAAAATTAATACAGCCAGTAATTGTCGAAAAAAACTGGCAAGTGGTACGGAAGAAAGATGTCATTTGTTAAGATGAATTCGAAGAATTCTGACTGCAGAATGTTTACTTGACTTTTAAATAGGACTAGGACTGAGATTAGGACTAGCTTTTGCTACATAAATGATCGAAAAAGACATCTTGCCTTACATTTAAATCATTGACGTCATAAAACAGAATGAGATTGGATGTCTTGCACACGCGCAATTCGCAGATAATTAGAAATCTTGCGAGTTCCGTATTTCTCTTTTGGAAAACATAAATTATAAGGAAAATTTTGTCGTATAAGGAAAATTTTGTGAGTTCTGCTCTTATCTTATAAAAGTTGTGAGATAAAAAGAAAGAAGTTACGTTCTTGCCACAAACCATTTTCGCGGGAGTTCAATAATCTCCGTGTCGCTTCCGGCTACGTTGGATCAATTTCCAGCGTGGGTGCACGCAACGTTTCAATACACGCAGCTATGCGCGTTCAAGGAGCGACGTACATCGGCATCGAGGAAGAAAAAAGGACAACATGAACGGCGCAGAAGACGCGGACGATTCATTCCCACAATTACGCAACCGTGCCTCGTCCTTCGAATTCGTCCTTAATGAGGGATAATCACGTTTAATTGCTCGCCCTGAGGCGTCGAGTGCACCCTCGGGCGAGGATATCTTAGTGTTACCGAGAGACTCGTGAGAAAGCGGATCCGATCGCTGGTTCTTCGTGCTTTACTAACGGATTTAACTGAAGTTAGTTCTAACAAGAAATTAATTATTTCGAAGTCTACGAAAATTTATAATAACGTAGACATGTTTTTATATATCATACTTGATAGCAACTGTGTGCTGGCTCTGAATTTGTCAAGTGCACTTTAGCTAATTATTCAACTATCATTTAACTAATTAATCTGTCATTTGATTATCAATAGAATATAACTTTACATATGGATTGGAATTTACATGTTACTTTTTCCGATATGAATTTTTGCCGCAGAAGATGTCCTTGCAACCACACCAGTATCGTTTTATTTATAAAGTAGACGTAAAATATTATTGGTATGAAAAGTAACCATAAATTATCAATTCAGTTCATTATAATAGTGTTATCATTATTATTAATGTAGTATTTGTTGACGAACGCAACTTTTCCAATAACTCAAATGCTGGGTCTACAATGCGAGTCTCAGATGGTCTCAGAGTCGTAAGTCGTAAAAAATTGACCAATCACAATCGAATTTGAGGAGAATAATTGACTGAGATTGGTCAATTTCTTACGACTTACGACTCAGACCATCTGAGACTCACATTGTAGACCCCGCATAAGATTATTCACGCGATTGAACGGCGAATCAGTCGCAAACGGAAAAATTTCCTTTGTTCTTAATTGAGCCGTGATTGTTATATCGGATAAGTCGATTAGATCGAGTAAATCCACGTCTAATTGCACCGGTAAGCGTCGTAATTTCTCTGGGCAGTGTCGCGTCGCGTCAATGGTTTTAACGGCGATGTAAATTATTCTGATAAGTATCGCACCGTGCTGCGTCGTGCGCCGCTGAAACAAGTAAGCAAGGTCATGTCTTCGTCGTGCAATTAATCATTTTCGTACGCCGGCAAGCGGCAATTCTTTCGTTGCCTGAACTACTAGCGCGCGATGTCCAGCTCGTCGTCGTAATTCAAGCGTCGCGCCTGCAACAGCTAATTAAAAACCCCGCGACAAGTCCTGCACCCTAGCTCTCGTTTCCGCATTAATCTTGGTACGCGTTACAGGTCTACTACAAGCTCACCGTCTTTTAACGTGCAATTGAGTTGAACGATCACTGTACATAAAATATGAAGATATAATTGGAGACTATAATTTGTAATTTTTGATACACGCGTGTTCCTCGTTAAGAACTAGAAGATTAAACATACTGAATATTTAATTACTTAATGTAAATTATAACTATAGTCTGTAATCTACATAGATCTTTATCTCCGTCTAATTATGAGGTAGAAGTTTATGCGATTTTTGTTTTGTAATTAGCAAACATCAGGCATTTTCCTCCGTTCTACGATAAGAAAATCATTTCTCAAACGTGTCTCACACGTTTACGGCGCGATTTTCACGATGACACTTCTTCATGTAGCCATTCGCTATGTATTCACACGAAGGTACGGACATAACTCAGCGCGAAACGACGCGTGGCAGCGTGCTTATTAGCCGCAGAAAAGAAAACCTTTTGAAACTTTGGCGTACGCGGCTTAATTATCCCGCTCGTCGCCGGAACGGCGGGATCGTTCGTGCGACGCGCTGATGGCAGATCGTTCGTTCCATCGTAGTCGAGCACCCGGTTGGGTGCGCAACTTATTACGACGACGCCGGCCGGACAAGCGGAGGTTAATGGCGACAAATATTAATTAGCTACGAAGACCGGCATAAACTAGCAGGACCCGCAACGTGAACCGAAGTATTCATAAATAAGCATGAAAGCATGATATCGTTCGATAAAACCGGCTGGAGGTAATTAAACCTGTGGAGTGTAACGACACGGAGAAGAACAAAGCGAGAGGAGGAAGAAAGACATACCTGACGTACCAGATACCGGCGAGCCCGATGGTGGCGGTATTTATATACGGCGGACCGTAAAGTCCCGACTCAAGGCGGTCGCGTGGGGGCTACGGGCACCGGGCCCCCCCCTCCCTTATTCTTCGTTTATTCCGCGCCGCGAGCAATCACCATGAATCACCGTTTAGAATCGGCGCGGAACCTCGCGGCACGACCAACGCGCGTGGCGGTTTCTCTCGAGCGGGTGCCGGGGATTTTTTTTTCTGGGTAGGCAATCTGATTGGACGGTATCGGGCCGGCGCTCATTACACGGTGCTCACGGATCCGCGCCGCGAATTTATTTCCGCTGAAAGGATAATTTCCACTCTTCCGCAGGGATTAAGCGCGACGGATCGTTTCACCGCCGGGTGAGGCCAGCCAGTTTCGTTATCTTGGATCTTCGATCGTTCTTGTCTTTTCCGCACATTACGCGTATCACGCGTATTACGTGTACATTATAACGATAATTGGTATGAGTATAAAGCACTTTATAAGGAATCACGTATGCAGCTAAATGATAAATAGTAGAGATTGGTGAGAACACCCAAGCCTTGTAATTTACACTTCGAGGAGTAGATTCGCAAATGCAAGAAAATGATAGACACTTAAATGAATCGGCATGGCAATTTAGATCTTAAAACGAGGCATACTAATTGCACATCTATGAAGTGGTTAATTTCTTTCGCTAGCGGGATAGTACATAACAACCCGATCATTCTTTGAAACGTTGCGACGGTGATCCTCGCGGTATTCTTTCGAGGCCAAATGCGCGCAGTAATAAGGCAACCGGTATTATTATTGGAACTGGTATTGAAATAAATGGCTGGCAGCCGTCAGCTGGGTCATGCTTTATATTTCCATAGAATTATTATCAAAGGCCACCAAATGATGACTGGCTGCCCTCTTAATTATTCGTCAGAGGCCGTGTAATATTTCTCTCTTTCTTTCCCTCTCTCTTTCTCTCTCTTCCTCACATTCTCATCTTTCTCAATATAGAAATCGGATACTACCGCTACTGTATTGCAGTGGCATGACATTGCACGTTACAACGGGCTAATTTTACAGAAGGAATGGACGATTAAGTATTCGCTTGCAGCTGCAAGCTTTCATATATTCGTATTCGTCCTGTGGCGTTTCGAAAGATTGCTTGTCATTTATCCAGCGTTTTAGTATCATTTTGCCACTGGATTTTAATAGAGACTCATATATTGTACGTATTTCGCATAACATGCAGCTCCCTTGTAATTTAGTGTCTAATATATCACTTGAACGTTTTCGATGATTCAATTGGTAGGCACGTTTTTCACGTGTGGTTAAAGAAAATAATTTATGCGATGTTAGATTTAGCAAAAAAAAAAAAAGAAATGTAATGCGATTACTCATGTCGCAAGCAAATTAAAATACGCGCGCATAATCATTAATGCGATAAATTATTATTATTATCGGTAATCAGGAGAAGCGGCAGGCATGATTGGTGTGTTCGCACGATCTGCCGATAATTTTGTATCAGTCATTAGGTTTATTACCCAGCTGCGCGGACGAATTATCGATGACTTACGACGGATAGGATCAAAGTGCGGCAATTATTCGTGGTGTGAAGAAAATAATCGGTTCCTTGATTGCTCAATCCCGGACCGGGCGAGCTTAATCGGCCAAATCGTTACTCACCCTCGAAATCCTACGGCGCTATCTCGTTGCGCCGACTTTTAATTTGCGCATTAGCGCGCCTATATACGTCCGATAATTAGTCTCCATCGATAGAGCCATTAATATTCCCCGCGCGAGGACCCAAAGACGCGATTTCTCTTCCAGTCGATTTCTTTGAATCGCGCGAATGGTCGATCGATAGGCCGCCGAATCGATGAGGTTGAATTGTAATTGCTCCATTTTTCGCGAAAAGGATTCTGGAGAGGTAAGGGACGTTCCTTCAGGCAATGCCATTGGGTATGAACAAAAATTTATTCTCGAGTCTTATCACGTCTGATAAGCATCAATTATTTATCGATATGCTATCGATTCTTTTGGAAGCGATATTAAACTTTCGGAGAAATTATATACTGGGAAATTGTTGTAGTTTCTATACATTCCAAGTAATGATTTATCTCATCGTGCAAAAACGTCATTACAAGCAAAATAATAATCTCGTCTCTATTATATTCGACGAACATGCGAGCAGCGTAAGATAAACTTTCTCACGCCGCGTCGCAGCGATCGTAAAAACTAGCGTTATTATTTATCACGGGCTGATTATTACGTTTTCTCTGGCAGAGAATTAATACCGCTAGCCATCCTCGAAGGTAAAACCGAACGCGTGCAATGCGCTGCCGACACGCGGCCCATAATATAGCTCATGCACTTTGCTTGCGTTAAAGCGTCTCGCACGGTATATCTACTAGGCTGATGATTACTTTTTGTGACTTTCCAACTTTCAGCGTTGAATGACTAAGGAACTAATCTTCGTATAGAGTGCTTTTGTCCGTAATGTTATCGGCGTACTGGCCGGTGGTGAAACCTCTTTTGCAGATAAGACGTTTGGGTGCCTTTGCGCAGTTAATTATGAGCTTTCTGGTTCGTCCGGTTGGTTACGATGCGCGACAAGTGGCTGACGCGTCAAATGCAAATCTCAAGGGAAACCGGTAACCGGAAATAGCCGGTGCCCGAGCGACCGACCACCTGTTCCCTGATACAGAAATCAAAAGCGGATGTCTGGTGCGCCGCGGAAGGCATCGAAGCGTGTCGGCGCTTTCTCGTCAAACTCGTCGCTGCCAGACGGCACCATCACGATTTTCCGTTGCCAACTGACCTCGATCGCATCATCGTAGTTCTGATAATTTCGTAACTCGGCGACGTCGAAGCTGCCGATCGCCGCAATCGAGAGATCCATTAATTTCCGTGACGCGCGTAGGTCAGCGTCGCAAAACCGGACGATTTTACGAGCCGTTTTATGGGAGCTAATGCGTTTACTGGCGGAAGGACAATTACTACCGGTTGATCGTCATCGGGGAAAGGCAGTAAATATCCGATGAAATCGAGCGTGCGGCGCAAAAACGCGACGGCAATTCGGACGAGCAGAACTGCAGAACCGAGCAACCGGTAAAACCGACAACGATTTAACTCTTCGCGATCAGGCGAGCCTATCCGCGCGGTCACGCTCCGACGGGGCCGCCCCCTCTTTTAACTTTTAACGTTTCCTGCGACAGGAAACCTCGGCCCGATGCGTTTTAGGGGTTACGGAGCATCGGGAGCATCCCTTCCGTTACGGAATGCTTGCCACGCTTCCGTGTCGGTTAGCAGGTCGTAGCGACACACGCGCAGGTGCATCTGCCACGATGAGGAATCGCACTTCCGCGACTCCCTCGGGAGCCGATTATTAGTTCCTCCACTGCATAATTGCGACCGATATAGAGCAGATGATTATTTCACGCCTATGAGCTATATAAACCGCCGCAGTTTAACCTTTGCCTCTCTTTAATAAGTGCAAATTTTAATTTTTAATTTTAATTAATTGCGCGTCTGCTTTTATCTCGTAGAACTGGATCTTTCTGAATATTTAATTTTTTTGATAGCTTGCATCCTACGTTTTAAGACTGATTCTTGGAAGTTAGATAAATCACGATTGCATAGGGCAAAGATCATGTTACCGAGCGAATATTAAATATCGAAGGCGAGGGCGTATACGGATACCAAGATTTCGCAAGAGATTCGCAAGTGTTTACTAACGAATAAACATTCTGGTAATGCACGCATCGAAATAATGTCAAGGATAACTTGTACATTGCGGAATGAACGGCAGGTGCATTACAGAGCTGCGGTGAAGAAAAGAAAAAGAATACATATCACATCGTACTTGTCGTGCATTCGACAATCTCTCATTTTTACCAATTCAGCAACAAGGGAAATACTAAATCTTAGATTCAATTTAGGACTAAAGTAGATCATTTTTGAAACGAAAGAGAAACACGTCGTTCCTCACAATCGCCGTGAGCCTTGTCATGACTCTTTCGTGCGTTCAACGTCCATTAAATCGATCTGTTCCGCTCGTGATTGCACGCACCTCGCGGTATTATAATCCGCAATAAGAAATCGACGGGAATCGAAAACCCTGCAGGTTGTTCGAGAGGCGCTCGCGTGGTTCTTTCGCCGGCGAGATTGCGCGCGAACGATAGTCTCGCGATTGGACCTCGGGCCGGTTTGCTGGTTAATGAGTGCGCACGCGGTTAATAAGTGTTTACGTGTCGTCGCGAGATAAATCGGCGCGCGGCTTCGTGTGGGGCGCCGATAAACCCACCGCCCGTCTCTGAGTCCGCGTGCAGAAGCGCATGGGTACGCGCCGACATTATCGCGGGGATAGCGATAACTCTTTTAATGCGCAGCCGATCGTCCGGCCCCGCCGACACCGTTTTGTCGTAAGAGAGGGCGAACTCGAGGTCGCGCCTCGACGAAAGTGTATATCGCGACGAGCTTGTCTGGCGCAATAGAACGAGAACTTTGAAAATCTATTAGGACGATGTTGATTGCGTTTTTCTCGTCTTTCAAAAATACTCTTATTTTTCTATTTGAGCAATTTTACGCCAATTCAGATAAATGTTCAGTGACCGGACATGAACTTATATCCGGACACTTACACAAGAACTTATTATTATTAATCACAAATGTTTTTTTTATTATAATATTAAAATTTAATTGTAATCTTAAATATTTATAGATTTCAATTAAATTTTTTAAACAATAATAAGATTAAAGAATAAACAATTATAGATGCTTGTTAGCATCATTATTATTGATTATCAATTTAATATTGTGATATTACTATTCTGATTCAATTCAAAATTCTGCGTTTCAAGACCGACATTAATCGGCGCGCAGTTTGTTTGAACTAGAATATTCACACATAAAATATTATTGAGTACTAAGATCCAGCTATGACTGTTTAGGCCTTTCTCGATTTAAAATTTCTTAATTATTATAATAAAAAAGTATTTGAGATTAATAATAAGTTCTTGCATAAGTGTCTGCATATACACAGAGAGAATTTTCTCTTAAAATTTACCCTGAAAATCATGGTAGTCATGGGACAACATGGTATATCGAAGATTTTTATGCAATTTTCTCTGATTAATATCTACCAGAATAAAAAATATTAATATCTACCACAATAAAATATAAAATATATTTGATGAATTTTACTAAAATACATAGTAAAATTTCCATAATTTTAAAATATGTTAAAATCTTATGATTCTTTATTGTTTTAAATTGAATAGATGCCAAGTAGTGCTAAACATGTAAAATATCTTATATAAATTTTACAATACAGCATAATATTTTCAATCTGACTTAGTCGCTCATGATAATTTTACCATGCAGCATGGTAATTTATTGGCTAACAATAAGTCCGATGATTCTCGGTTTTTTTCGTGTCGGGTGTTACAATCTGCTTGGTAATTTTTATTATGTTATTTATAAAATGTTTTCTTCCATATTTCAGAAATTCTTTTCGTTACCAATAATATTTGACAGATTGCCAAGTTGTTCCAAGCTTATTACCAAACATAGTAAAATTTGTAGTGAATTTTGCGGCAAAATATAACGAAAAATTCTCTCCGTGTATAGGTTGGTGTCCGGTCACTGGGTCGTTTACCTTAAAGAAAGTATCTCGAGCCTAGGAAATATCTTGAAAAATATGCTGCAATTTCTAATAATCGTTTATCGATCAACGTGGCGATGATATCTCCGCTAGTTGTTTCTCATTCTTTTTAATCGAATCAGGGTACTCTCTCGAAAAAAGAATTTGTGCCGATGAAAATCTTAGGATTATCGATGCGATAGCGCCAAGATTCTCGTCTCGTCTACGATTAGATTAGACACGGTGAAATACGGTACACCACTTCGATAATATCGCACATTGACGCAAATCTCATCTCTCGACGCAACGCGAGTCGTTCTGATGATGCAATCAACCCGCGTTGGTGTGCTCATTTTTGTGCGAAAATCTACATGATAAGCGGCACTGATAAGTCGACACGAGAAAAAACTTGCGTCTACATCATGACGCAAGTCGACAAATTTTTACATACGGCCGAGTGCATCACATTTCGGAGCTCGGCCGAAGCGAGCTGAGAAGCAGCTTGTTGTACTTCGCAAATATATAATTATTATCGATTTATCCATGCGTGGACATCGTGGATAATAATAGCCCTAAGCTTTAACGCTATTCTGCGGTTATCTATGCGGCCTTTGTTGTTGGAAGCGGCCATTAGCATTCCGTCGCCTGCGGGAATGAATTTCAAAGTTGCTCGTGAAGCTTACGTAGATGACGTAACTAGTTGAGTCAGTCATATATAAAAAGCATCCCCATAAATTATTATAATTTTGTTAATGCGATTGGTTTATTTTGATCTCTCCCAGCCAGCGAACTCGAATTATCACGCTGGAAGAAATCGTCGCTGCCACGAACTCACGAATGTGTCAGATAATGGATGCTGTGTGAATGTTTTTTTTTCCCGCGATTTCCATGTACCGTTATCAATGCATATGAATGACATGCAAAATTAACGTCGGCGACGTACAATTTTAAAAATTTATTTGTGTGAAAAAAAGGCTCATAAACCGTCAGTGCCGAAGCGAATCTCGGATGCGCGATCGAAGGTAGATGTAAAATATATTAGAAGCATTCACATGCCTGTGCCGCGTCAAGCCATTAAGTTGAAATATTTCTTTTATAGGCGATTTGTTTCTCTTCGTCTTCTATTTTTCGCTCGCTCATTTTCTATCTTTCTCTGTCTTCCTCGTTCATCTGTCTCTCTATTTATTTATCTCTTGCGAATCGCATGAACGAGCACCGTCTTTCCTTTCTCTTTCATCCCGACTTTCCAGCCGCGGCGTGCATTTTTTTCTTTTCTTTCTTTCTTCGTAACTCCTTCCTCACATCTGTATACCCTCCCTTTCTCCTCCACGCTCATTTTTCTCTGCCGACCGCTGTGGCGAAGTCGCCCCACCATTCGGCAGCGCATAAAGGCGGCTTGCGTGCGCCGGTATCTTCGACCTACGACCTCAACCCAGCTCCTTATTTCTTCGAGAGGCTCGAAAAACATGCCGTTACGGCCGTGCATGTTATCGCGTGCGCGCAGGGGGCATCGCGGCTATCCGTTCGCCGGGATCGCCACGTGGGTCATTCATGGGTGACCCGCCGAAGCGAACTGAGAGTACAGTCGATGAACAAAGTATCCGGGTTAATAAGTAGTTGTAAATCATTGTCTTCGCAAAAAATTCCTTCTTCTGATAATCAATTTCATGAAAACGAGATGTCGCTTTTGAGAGAGGAAGCCCCGAATTGAGAATTATTACAGCTGGATATTGGGATCTGACATCCGTAGTCATGATTAAGCAGTAGAAGCCCTGTTTGCATAGCAGAGCATTGTAATCAGGTGCTATTTTATTAATTAATTAATTATTATTATGGATTGCGGGATATTTTCTCCGCGTTCTAAAAGTTTAAATACAGATTGTTGTGTGGTGAATGGTTGTGGAAGTAAAGCACATAAAAATCCAAGCCTACGTTTTCATCGTTTTCCGAAGCTAAGTAATTTTTATGTAAAATTGATTTTTAATATTGAGTTACATAAGATTTGAATAAATATATAGATATTTAAATATAAATGATAAAATGCATTTCAAAGAGTATCAAGTATAAATAGCTTGAGATTTGAACTTACTGGTAGCAGTACAACAGAGTGGCTATGATATGTTTACACTTTTCTCCTAAACCTAAGCCTTGCATGAACGGATACAAAATACAATTTTTCCACTTGTCGTCACTTTTCCATTAATTTCATGAGGATTTTCTTTCAGACTAGACGTTTGCAAGCATAAAGCAGTAAAGCTAACCACATCACTCTTGGAGTTTTGTACATTTTCACCGCATTTAATGATATTGCCCTGCTTGAAATAACCTTTCACCCTCAACGAATTTTCTTTGGGCTGGATTTGCACCAGCCCAATCACAAATGCTTTGCATACTAATTAACATAATCAATAAAATATTACATTGTCTCATAACAATACTATATTAAGCATGGGCTTCTCGGCGCCATGTTGATGACGTATGCATATAGGCAAGGTTGGGAAAGTTACTTTATAAAAGTAACGAGTTACTTTTTAGAATCGATAACTTGTAACTGTAACGAGTTACTTTTCAGAATCGATAACTTGTAACTGTAACTAGTTACAGTTACAGTTTTTTCATTGAAAATGTAACTAGTTACAGTTACAAGTTATCGATTCTGAAAAGTAACTCGTTACTTTTATAAAGTAACTTTCCCAACCTTGCACACCTATAGGCTCCGCCCTCATGTCAGATCCCAATACACAATAATGAGTGTACGTACAACGAGAATATGTAATGAGAATAAAAAGTTACTATGCCGTTTATTATCAGTACGCGAAGCTAGGAACAATATCTTCGATACTTGTACTTGGGTTTAGGCAAAGAAATCTCTATAGATAATGTATCGCAGGTTAAAAACACATTATAAGTATACTCGTAGCTCGTTGAAAATAGTTTACAAGCGCGATTACGTTTCTCCCCGCACAGCAACAAAATTACCAGATAAGCTTGGTAGCTTGCACGCGTGAAGCCGTGACGCGTGTCGGACTCTCTCCTCCGCAGACTCAACATCAATGCGTGCGCGTGCTGCGCGGGAAATAGTCGACAAACTATGACATAATCTCTTGAATTCTACGAAATCTGTCGATACGAGGAAGAACCGTTGATTTAGCGTCGTTCTTAAGTCTCTGATAGCTTTTTCCTGTCTGGTGAATTCTATCTGTATGGCTTAACGAAAGAAAAAGAGAGGAAGAAATAGAAAAAGAGAAACTTGATAACCCAAAGTCTCAGGGCTTTCGCTGATAAAGACTCTGATAGACTCTTGTCGCGATATATGAAATTGCTTGCTTACTTAGTAATGAAAATTTCTCAGATAAATGCCATCCTCGATATCACGTTTTCTAGTTATCTGTGATATTAAATTAGAAGTAATCTGTGTAGTAGATATGTTCTCGACATTAACGGTACGTTATTTTTTATCTCCCTGTTTAAGTTAAGAACGTAATTCCATCTAGGCAATCTCCTCTCCCCATTGATTGTAATCACGATCAATAATTCTATTCTGGCTTATACCGCTATTCCGGTTAAGTGAAGTAAAACGGGCAATCGCTCGATTTCGACAGCGCGCAACCCCCGAAATGAATCCGCTCGTTCTTTTGCCGCTTACACAAGAAGTCTGGCGCAGGCGGGCTATCGCGACACCCAAATCAAAAGGAAAAAGCGAGAGTCGAGGGAACCGAGGCCAGTCTCGGTGAGAGAGAGAGCGCAATCTCAATGGTCGTCGGACCGGCTGGTCGGAGCTGGTTGGGGTTGGCCGGTTGGTTTGGCCCACTGGAGCGGACACCCGGAGGAAGCACGCCCGCCGGAACGTGGCACGCTTTGTAGCCTCGTGTACATACCGGTACACGTGCACAGGCCACGTACACGGCGGCGGGCTCGCGTGTACGTATGCACGCGTATCACAGGGTGAGCGCACCGATGCGTGGTGAGGGCGAGAGAGACGTCGGAGGAGCGATGAGCGCAAAGCACGGACCGAAAGGGAACTGCGCACCACTAGCCGGAACCGTCCATGGCGCAGTCATCGCGACCATCTCTCGCGTCTATCGCATCTGCATACGTGAGTGTCGACCTAAACGTGCCGTGCGGTCGGACACGCACACTTTCGGCATGCCATACATAGCGGCGGCATCGCCCAAAAGCGGAGCAGGCTGGTGTGAATCCCGTCACGCGCAGGGAACACGTCGATGTCAAAGGCCGAAAGATATAGGAGCTCCGTGGCTGGAGAATAGAACGGCACAGACTCCGAGGTGTGAATTCTAATCGAGTTAGCCTCGCGGAAGGTGGAATTGGAAGGTCGGCCGGATTCTTTGTCGTTGAAGTTGCCGAAACGAATTATTTGCATGATTATTTACGTGATATTCTACGAAGTATATCTCCCTTGCTAATGCTGGCTTTGCGATAATCAGAATACATGAATGAAACATTTGGGAGAGAAACGTGAAGAAACTTTTCGACTACCCGATTTTATGATTCCAGACGATTTTCTTCTGTGCTACTTCGCTACCCTTCGCTCCTTTTGTGGCATCTCTCTCGCTTGTTTCTCAATTAGTGTAGCTAGCGATCCGATTCAATAGGTTCCGGAAGACAGCATTAACGTGCCAATAGACATTGCAGCGGCGCACCTAATATTAAAAAAAATGTATAATTGTTGTGTAGAGTGAGAGAAGTCAATAGAAATTATTTATTACATGTATGTATGTTTATTATATGTTAATTATTGGATATGTACGTAACGATTATTATATGATAAGAGAGAAATTCTCTCGTTTCTACCATATTTTATTTGATCTTAGAGCTCTCACTTTTTCTCTAATATAAATGATTTAATTACTCATTCGCTTCCTCTTTTCGTCATGCTGCACGGTGCAGCGATTCGATACCCAAATTTCAACTTCGTCGCGATGCGCTTCAGTGATTCCTTTGTTCACCAACCAAACTTACGCAAAGGTAGAAAAGAAAGAAAGAAAACAGAGCAGGCGATGGAGGGTAATGCCCTTTCGGATTTTTAGTTGAAGGAACCGATTTACGTCATTGTTGAAAGTCAGATATCTGAGAAAAAATTGTAAAGATAAGCGAAGGATATGAATGGCCAAATGTTTCATAAATCATTGCTTATCTTCAAATCGGACTACATTCTGGTAGCAAGTAGCCGGGCAACACAAGCCAAAAAGAAGCGCGCGCGAATGCGTCGAAGCGTAGTCACCGAGCCGCCGCGTCGGGCGGGCGAGGGAACGAGGTGGAGGTGCATAATGAGCGAGCTGAATGCATCGGACGTTTGGAGGGCATAGCCGGAGCGTCACCGTGACACTCCGGCGGAACGCGAAACTGCAGCGAATAATTGCAGCACCACGTTCGAGCGAGTCGCGAGTGCAACAACACTGTACAAGCGACCACGTCAGCGCCGTCGGGCGAACGTGCAGCTTGCGAAGGCTTGCGAGTGCATAACAACGTCCGAGTGCCGAGTGGGCGCAGCCACTGCCGGGCAATTAACCCGAATGGTAACGAGCCGCGTCGAGCGCGTCGCGTCGCGTCACGTCGCGTCGTGTCTCGCCGATTACGAAATCCGGCTATTTCATCGCCGAAATATCCGACTAGTTCTGAGCGTCCCGCTCAAATAAATCTCGGCAGAGAGAGAGAGCAAATTTTTTTTGCCTTGTACTTGATGATATATGATAGAATAGATCGTGGACTATTGTTTTAAACGTAAATGTTTTCGACACCGAATGTTGAGAGCGAGATGAGGGACGGCGAATATAAATAGATTAGTGAATTAATTTTTAGATTCTAGACAGTAGCAATTTATTAACATTTTAACCGTGTAATGTAGAGGAACACCGGTAGCAGTTTCTATCAGTTTTAGCTCATTAAAATATATTATGTTAACGACTTCGAAGTTTTAAAAAGAAAGATATATTACTATTACGGTCGTCGGTCCCGGAAGCGTCAAATAATCGAGAGGCACGAATTAACATATATTTATTAGGCATAAATTTAATTCGTTCCATCGTATATCGAAGATTCTTTGAAAGCTATAGAATAATTTGGCTCAATAAATATTCCGGAATAGCACATTCGTCGTAAATACACGTTTAGTTTGATTTGTCTTCACGGAGAAAATTTTATATTAAAAATTACTACGTATGGGCAGTAGTCGTGGACTATCGCTGGAATTATAAAAATTTTTACTATGTAAAACAATGAAAAACATAGTAAAAATTTTTATAATTCCAGCAATAGTCCACGGTTACTGCCATACATAGTAATTTTTAATATAAAATTTTCAGCGTGTTGGTTCACTTGGTACAACATAAATTAACGCCATCCCGTTTATCCCGTTTATCTTTATTACGACGAAGACGATTATCTTAGGTATGATTGTCCGTAAATAGGCGGCCACTTCTTTCACGTTCTATCGAGTTCGTCATCAGTCGTTCTCAAGTTTTTTTTTATCGCGAAGGAAACTCGTGGTATAGGTGTGTCAATAAAGAAGCTATTGAACTTAGATAAGAGCACGCTCCGGATTACGTAACACGTGCGTGAGCGGAGGTTGTCGCGCGGCCGAGTGCATCGAATTAGGTATCCGGCTTGTTGCAGCGACACACGCGTTCCATGTGCAACGTGCATCCTATGCAGGTGCACTCGGGGCTTGTGCACTTTTACGTACGTTGTACGTTCGCGCAGTATGTCGCCTTGCGTAATCTCTTAGCGAGTAGTCGCGCCCGGTAACGTCGCTTGCGCACGAGCAGTTACTTAACGACTTAACGCCTTAACACCGTCGCGAAAGCAACGTAAACGACCACCGAAACGGGTATCATCGATATATCTTCCTGGATAAACCCGGCCTATCGATCATTCCCGATTAAACGAGTCTGTTGCGACCAGATACTTTGCGAGATTTTAGTTTAGCACAGCTCCTACGTGTGTTTTCTCCTCTTCTTTTTTTTTCTGGAAAAGTACAACTGGCGATAAAAATTATGCAAGTTTATAGCGCTAAGAATGATATACGTGCAGGAATATCGTGGTGATTTATTTGACTTACCTAGATGCAATTAATTATGATACTTAACGCATGGCGTCAAAACATTTCTTACTTGCGTAAGAAATTACCGACGGACGTCCTCGCTCCGGCAATTAGCGGCGGTCATTAAGGCTAGTCTAAGCGCGGAATCGTCGTCCTTTTCTAGCACGAGAGGCGTCAAAACCTCTATGTAATGGTAGCTTGTGAGCGACGTTCGCGGTCTCGTAGAATAATCAGTCATTCTCTAGCCTTTCTACTTCGCCTCGCAGTTCGCCCACCACCGCGCCAATGAAAACGCCCGGTAGGATGATTTTCACCCTAGGCTAATTATTGTTATTAGCCGGTGGGCGAGCACCGGGAACCGCGATCGTTCGCCTGCTTCTGATATTATGACGAGGCCAGGCTGCCATTAGCGCCGCGCGTCCAGAATGCTGATACGTTTTTTGCACCCGCGATATATTCGTGCCGCAATTACCGCCGTCGGGGCTCCTACCGATTCCCGTCCAATTTCGAGCGTCGGGGGCGTACGCTAGTATAGCGGAGGAATGTTTCACGGTAGCCTGCTGCAGCCTGTAAAGGCTCTCCACGCGAGAGAAGTAGCCGGTAGCCACCATTCATTATAGCGATATTTTGAATGCCGCCAGTGGATTTTCGTGGGATCCAACAGCGCGCGGCGGAATGACAGTGGTCATCTCTCGAGCTGTTGTTTAGAAATTAGTCGAAACGACCTGCAGACGATTGGGTAGAAATGTCTGATAATAGAGGCGTTTGGGACACAGCGTGATATCGTCTGTTATTTCCTAATTTTCGCACGATGAAAGCTGAATTTAATTCGCGAGCGGAACGCGAGTAAAACGATCGGGACTCCGAGTAACAAGAAGGTTTTCGTTAGTTGCGCGTAGGGTGTGATCAGACGTATTCTTTTGAAGAGTACATGCATTCTTTTTGAATCATAAAAAAGAGTGCAGATGCTTTTGATCCTTTTTGCTTTTTCATAGAGGAAGCTTTGTGCAAACAAAAGAAAGATCGAAGTAGGCAGAGAAAAATTTTTACATTAAGAAAAAAACATTAAAGAAATATTGCAAAATAATGTTTAAAAACGGCCCAAAGAATAATATTACAAGCTAGAGAAATAAATAAAATGAAATATTTCATACAGAAACTGAGCAAATTCGGTAGGCGCGGATTCCTAATAACACTCGATAGAAAAAGACAGCGTTTGGAAACATAAATCAATGCACATATTTCCTTAAAGCAAACAAGTATGAAAGACAATTCTGAGATATAGGGCCAAATTATTTCTAAAAGTTTAAAAAAAAGTGTGCAAATTAGGAATTTGCACAGTGCTTCCTCATCAATTTTAAGGGGGTCAAATTAGAAAGAGACGCAATGCATCATCAACATTTTAGTTGGTTCACAAAGCTATAAGAAAGCCAAACCAAAAAAAAAAAATAAAAAAACTTCCTTATAGAGGAAGCTTTGTGAACCAACTAAAATGTTGATGATGCATTGTGCCTCTTTCTAATTTGACCCCCTTTAAATTGGTGAGGAAGCAATTCCTAATTTGCACACTTATTTTTACTTTTTCCATGAAAAAGTACTCTTTTTCTGTTTTGATAAAATTCGAGTCAGTGGTGCGATTTCGAGCCCGTGCACACCAACGTTTTTTCCCCTCCATTTACGCACACAGAGACGGTGCGTAATGTTCATCCATATAACACACAGAGACGGTAATGTCGTCATATTATAACATTTATGCAAGTTGTATTTTTTGATTTTTGTTTATTAAATGTTTTTAGTTACAAAGCAATAATAAATATAGATAAATAATTTTTTTATGAGATTATCAAATTTATGGCATTAATAAAAATTTATTAATAACAGCTATAATTTTGTGTAAAATTTTACTTTAGACCCCCCCTCTCATCACTTAACTGTACACTGAGAAAAAAAATTTGTTGAAAAAACAAAATATTTAGTCCGATACGTTCAACTAAAACATTAATTGGTTTAACTGAACATTAGTTGAATTAAAAAGAGTACAGTTCATTGATGTCAACCATCAAAATTTTTAAATCAAGAATTAGTTAATTCAACTAATGTTCAGTTAAACCAACTAATGTTTTACGTTGAACGTATCGGACTAAATATTTTGTTTTTTCAACAAATTTTTTTTCTCAGTGTCCTCTTTTTCTGATCGAGCAATCTGGTCACCCTAGTTGCGCGTACATTCAGCAGTTTTTCTGTTTCACCGTTCACGTTTTGGGGGGAAGGGGATGAATTGTCCAAGCAACGGCGAGGTGCCCCTCGGTCGGCGGTTTTACGACCGAACGAGTTCGACTTTAGAAAATCCGTAATGGTGGTGTTCGCGGAGTGCCCAGTTAAGCGAGCAGCTTCGAAACCGCAACCTCCGGTTCCCAGCGAGGGCAACGTATTAATTATGGAATGTTTAGCGTTAAATTTTGTGGAACGGCCCCGCGCGCCTAGCGTATCTGTCCTCGTTCCTCCTCGCGTTCGCCACCGCCGCGGGGATTCCTACGAACAATTATTGTACGACCGCAAATCGTCGCCTACGGTGCGAAACCGGCGTTTCGTTTCTTCCTTCGGTCGATCCTTCTTCCCGAAGATCGTGCGAGACAAGGGTCATTGAAGTGTAGGATCGAAATTTTTCGTGAACAACGTCGATGCCGGCGCGGTATGTATGCTTCGACGGGATAATGGAAAGCAATAACGCGCCTGACATGGATCTCGAGGATGGCTAACACCCGCCAGGCTCCTCGAACTGACCCTATACTTTCGATTTGATAGACAAGCGGCGCGCAAAACCAACGGCATGTCGCGGTAACCGATCGCGCGTGTAATCTTACGTGAAAATTGAGCGTATCGCGCCTGGAGGTACGAAGTAATCGGCCGAACCTCGATCAACCTTTCCCTGCGATATCATCGACGTTGTGGAACGGCCGCATCGAAAGCGCGCAATGCCTGATCTTTCGCCGCGCGAAGGGTTGACGGGCGCGTTTCAATGGAGGCAAGTTTGCATGCTGGCATGTTTAATTATCGTTACGTAACGCGTCTCGCGTGGTAGTTCCTCCTCTCTCGTCGCAAGCTGGTATTATACAGCTCCAACGGTCCACTTTCGCGGCGCGCGAATGCGCGTGAAAACGAGTCACGGATATGTATCCCTCTAAAGAAACGAAAAAAAAAGCAGAAAAGAGAAAAAACGACAGAACGGATAGGATAGCTTCTCTACAACCGCTGACAATAGAGCGTCGTTAAAGCCAGTTGGTCTCGCTGCATTCTTGTGCGCATTGTTACGCGAGGATCCTTTGGGCACTCCTGTTCCACCCCCGCCTCGACACGCCTTATGCCTAATTTCTCGGGGCGGGCCACGGAAAAGTCCGTGCGGTAATCGAGATTTCATACTTGGACGCGCGATACGCGCGGGCGCCCGCAGCATTCGTATTCTATCTGCCTTCTTTTTTATCGATATCGATCTCGCCGGAGATCTTTTTGTAGCTCGCGGTGTATTCGAGCACAATGGGACGTTTGAGAGAAAGGAATGTGCCTCCACGATGACCCCACGAACCTCTCGAGAGAATGAGTTAGTTAAACTGTGGCCAATCTACGAGAACAAATCGAGCATTAGTTATAGGGAAGATCTTTGAGGCGTTAATTTGTAATTTTTGCTAAGAAAAGATCGACTTGAAATTTTCGGCGGAAATATTAATGGCGCAAACGACGTGATCGCATCACTTTCATAAAATGTAAAAGCATTGCTACACGAGCACAGTATAGTTTTCTTTGTTGCGCCTGCTTGCGTCGGCACTGCTTTAATAATACACAAACACGCACGAGGGGGAGGGAGAGATCTAATCTCCTAATTTATATGAAAAAGCTCCGAAAGGCTCGCTAGGAGAAACCCGACCGAGAGAGCGCGCCTTGTAAAAACGCGGCCTCGTCTGTGGGCGCCAAAGGGTCTGAAAATAGCCCATTTAATCCGTAGGACTCCACCTACTCGGCGCTATTAGCTTTTGCATTTTTAACCTATGAATTCATCTCCGAAAATTAACAACCCAATTAAAGCGGCCATTAACGTCTCGGTATCTCATTAAGTGGAGATCGTTTGCAACTTTTAATGGAAGGGGCACCCGGTTTTTGCGAAATAGACAGACGGACGGACGAACGAATTCCCATTACAGAGAACTGCTTTATGATGCTTTCTTATCGCGTTTATGCCATCCGAACGGGTCCAATCGAGCGTAGAGCCGCGCGAGTTTCGTGCGGCTCGACATTTAAAATCAACCGGCCGAATATCGATAATTATTTACGATTCATAAACCAAATGTCGTAGTGCGCGAATTGTGCTAGAAAGTTGTTTTATCTCGTTTTGGATAAAACAACTTTTCCAGTTTTCCAGATAATTTTATTCAATAATATATTTGACTCTCACCAGCGGTGTCCATTTGCATTTCATTAAGCAGTTTCGCGACTCTGAACTTTCACATTTTTCGGTACAACTGTACGCATATGTTATCTGTTTTATATATCTACTACTTTCTCTTTGATCAAAATTTAGAAACTACATTTTTTCAAAATTTCATATGAGACAAAAAGTATGGCAGATATTAATTTGGCAATGGTAAAATTAATTTTAAATGATTGATGTAATATATAATAATTATTAAATTAATAATAATTAACCATTAATTTTATTTTCTATATGAAGCAGTCAGGTTTTCTTCAGAGGAGGCTGAAGTTATAATGACCCTCTTTTGAAAGCGATTATCTCACTCCCACGCGGTCTAATAGGCGCATAATGATCGATGGATCGTTCTTCGATGCTTTCTCTCTTTCTCTCTTTCGGACGTCAATCCGTTCAATCTCGGCGCGAGCGCGGCGAATCTCCGGCAGGTGTGATCATGGGAAAAGATCAATTTCACCTATAATGGAAACGTCTCCTCGCACTCCATCGGATTCATCCTGCTCTTAACCGCGCGGCACCGCCTCCCTCTTTACATGATTTTTTAGAGAGCGTCTCTCGAAACGAGCTGTCGTCCCGGCGGCTATTCATCATGGCACGTCTGCCACAGACACCTGCATTGTCTCAGATCAGGTCGGCCTTTATCTTCGGCGTGCCGTTTCTCATTATTTCATCTACAAAGCGCAGTCAATTTTCGCAGTTAAACCGCATTTCTTCAGTCCAAAATCCGCACGGCAGCCTCGTAACTTCTGTTCCGCCACCCCGACGAATCGCAACCTCCCGGAAAACGACGGCCGGTGTTTCCTGCTGAAAGCGACCGAACTTTTTCTACCTATTGTTTCAGTTTCACGCTCCATTTTACCGGGGCGTTCCACTCGCCGGCTTTTGTCCCTCAGATACCGCGGAACAATAGAATTTAATTAGGAAGCATCGGTCTTCGCTTTATTCGTGAACGTGCCGAGAACTGTGAATCATTCCGCGACCACCGAAGAAGCGACACCGAAATCTTTCGTATCGACCCGAGAATTCGGCTGAAGGCTTAGGGAGATACCTGGAGGAACCAAGTTCCTACGAGTTCCTGCGAGTTAAATCGTAGGAACTCGAGTTAATGTCTGGAAGTTACGACGATTAATTAAGAGCCTTGCATCCTCCACGCGCGAGAGGTCCCGGTTTTCTACGGGGAGAAAGAAATACAATGCAAATAATAAAATTTTGATGGAGGAGCCCGGGTAGTCGGCATAAATTTATGCGAACCCTCCGTCGTGAAACGCGCCACCCTCATTAACGATATTCATTGGCGGTTCCGCGCCGATAATTCAGCCATTCATCAGAGCGATCTAACGATCCGTTCGGTTCTTGCGCCGACTCGAGCGAAATCGATTAAAATGATCGACTGCGGGTGCACGAGGTGTTCCCCGCTCTCACGGGCGATCTGCACGGGGGTTGAGATTCTCGTGTGCGTGCATACACGCGGAAACTAATTCCCGGGACAATGCATCACCGAGTTCGGGACTTGAGAGCGTCGAACGCCTCATCAGGGAACCTCACGGTTAATGAGGCTAGCTCAGGCTCACTCTCGCCAGTCCAAGAAAGATGTACGCTCCTATTTTTTGTCAAACCATATGTATAAACTCAGTAGATCGAGTTCCGGTGGTGTGGCTAAACCCAACGAAAGACTTTGACTGTCATTCACGCGATGTCTCTTAATTACCGGCGCAGTCTTTTTGTTCCCTTATCTCATGATACACTGCCCTATAATTAGTCGCAGACGACGAGCGAGAGTATGCTTCGGTAAATTTTATCTGCCATTCCTCGACCGAAATGTCGAGACGATTTCACAAATTGAATGAACGGAAACACAGGAAACTTTTTTGTCTATAACTCATCCTTATCTCTTCAAAAAACGTTCGACCGTTCGACAATTATCGGACCCACTTAACTGGACAGGAAGCATGCCCGGCCCATGAAAATGGACCATTCCCGGTGACGAGATAAGGGCGTAGCCCGGGTCCTGATTTCCGAGAGCAGGTCATCGATCAAATCGACAGAGTACAACACGGAATACTCATTGAATTCGTCAGCTCCGGCGCCATCCTTCTCACTCGGTTCTCCCTCACTCGATCTTCAGTTTCTCGGAGTTGGTGAAACTTCCGTTGGGCGCATCGGGCAGGTGAACCGTAGCCGGTGATGTGCTTGTGGTTGCACGATGAGTCGCGGTGATGTGCATCCTGCGGGTTTTCGGGTTGCACGACTCTTCGGGACCGTTCGAGCGGCGGGAGGGCGACAGGGCGCCCCGTGGCGTCCCCTGCGCGCTAAATCACTTTGATTATCCCCGGTTTCCGTCGATTAAAACCTTCGGGGTAATTACCCTAGTGGAGCTAAGAGCAACGAGTACAAACTGCTATTTAATTACGCTATTTAATTTAACTCTCCGGATTCGCGGACGCTGGTTGCCGCGCGCAGCACGCGGCGCGCATTATTGGCTTAATTTATCGATTGTGAGAGAGCTCATTGTTAATTTCTTAATAAACCTTCGCTGTACGATGCACGCGAGGCGTGCGTTTCGACGAAAGCCGTCCCGACGAAGGCCTCCGACGAAGGCCTCCGACGGCAATAGAGCGGCTATAAAAGATATCTTTGTGCATTTTAACGACGAGCTATGTACTCCTTAGCCAAGAAAATGAATGACTGCTATACACGCATGCTGTAAACTCGTTCTAGTAGTCGAGCCAATTCTTGAAAATAGTTTGAATGTGATATTTAGGAAAATATTAACGACGGATCGGAGGGAAAAGTATTAAAAACTTTTTTATGAGATAGATCAACAAGATCTTTTGTAGCAGGGTGGTCGAGAAACCTCACATGAATCGTAGGCTTTTACGTTTATTTCAAATTAACGACTCTCCATCAGGACACTCCTACGAGCTCTCATCCGGGCAGGATGAAAATTTATTTCGTTCTAACCCTCTTCAAAATCAAATGCCCCGCACACGCGGCGGGTTTGAATAAACGGAGATTTTCACGAGCATACTTCGCATTTTTCTTCCTCGGAATTGAAGTCTGAATATTCAAGATCTCCAGGTGCGAACTACGACGCGTGAGATGCTTGTTCCTGAGAACAAAGAATCTATTTATCTTAAAATGCACGTTTCATTATATTATGGCGCGTTGTAGTTTGGTGAGCTTGGCGAATATACGTTGCCGGTTTTCATGTCGTGGCCGACTGCCCAAAAAGGCGTGCCTAAACAATGAAGTTTATGGGCTAAGGCCCGCGGGAGCGACCATTAAAACAATCGACAGTCGCGTTTGCTTTCGGGGGATGCAAATGCTAGCGCGAACACAATAGGTTCTCTGAAGAGGTCGCGGCAGTAAATATCGGCATAATTGCCTACCTTTCCCGCAGGGATGACTGATCCGCACAGTCATTTGGGCTTAGCGAACCCACGAACTCGAGCTCAATATACTGCAGACCCTCTATACATTTACATATCTATGTACTCACACTGCAAAGCGTGTTATTTAGCTGAAGCTCTTCTTACACATTTCTTGCCGTTTTAAATCATGTCATTTAACACGATTGAACGTATTAATTTTTAATTTAATACGATTAAACGTGTTAAATGGCGTAATCTACAATGGTAAGAAACATATAGAAAGAGCTTCAGTTAAATGTGTCATTTTTAGATGTTTATGCGTGTAAAAATAACACGCTTAGATTTGCAGTGCATATACACACGTTTTTATAAATAATGGTACAATACACATTTGAGAAAAAGTGGAGGAAAGATACAACTTAAGCTAAAAAAAAACATTAAAATAAGAACAAGATTCATACACGGAGAGAATTTTTCGTTATATTTTGCCGCAAAATTCACTACAAATACTATGTTTGGTAATAAACTTGGAACAACTTGGCAACCTGTCAAATATTATTGGTAACGAAAGGAATTTCTGAAATATGGAAAAAAACATTTTATAAACAACATAATAAAAATTACCAAGCAGATTGTAACACCCGACACGAAAAAAACCGAGAATCATCGGACTTAGCCAATAAATTACCATGCTGCATGGTAAAATTATCATGAGCGACTAAGTCAAATTGAAAATATTATGCTGTATTGTAAAATTTATAATAAGATATTTTACATGTTTAGCACTACTTGGCATCTATTCAATTTAAAACAATAAAGAATCATAAGATTTTAACATATTTTAAAATTATGGAAATTTCATTATGTATTTTAGTAAAATTAATCAAATATATTTTATATTTTATTGTGGTAGATATTAATATTTTTTATTGTAGTAGATATTAATCAGAGAAAATTGCATAAAAATCTTCGAAATGTTATTGTGGTAGATATTAATCAGAGAAAATTGCATAAAAATCTTCGAAATGTTGTCCCATGACCATGTTGTCCCATGACAACCATGATTTTCAGGGTAAATTTTAAGAGAAAATTCTCTCTGTGTACGATTGACAAAACTTACATATTAAATATAGATAGAGCAGGATAGCGGAAGCTAAAACTTATATATTAAATATAGATAGAGCAGGATAGCGGAAGCTAAAAAATTTACTTTTACTTATATTTCTTAATAAAAAAAATTGTCAAAAAAGTTTGGGGGTTCTTACGTGCTTTTTTCTCTTTTTTGTGTCGCTTAAGCTCTGTGGACTCATGGGATTAGATCGCAAGACAATATATCTATTACTTTTTTTATTATTAAAATAAAAATAATATTTAATAATTTTATTGAATGCGATAATATGAACATTCATTTAAGTATACACAAATTAGAAATATATAAAAAAATTATTAATTATTAGACGCGACAAAAAGAAGCAATTGTATTCAAAAGAAAAGAAAAGAAAAAGAGACATTAGACATTATTAAATACCATTGCTAAATTTTGATTTAAATAAGTTTGATATTGCCAAATAATCATTAATTAATCTTTTTAAAAAAATGTGTTAAATAAAGAATACCTTTTGATTAATGTATACATTAATTTATACCATAGTAGAAGCATGTATGCCAATTGCACTAATGTTAAATGAAACAAATTTCCAATTTTTTTTAAACAGAAAGAAAGATGTAGTTTACTGCTAGAAAATGCGGATTTTAGATGTTAGTGCTGTTAGCAACAATTACGTTAATGAAGTTGCAGATTTACAAATAGAATACCAATGTCGCGCATTACCGAGGGAACGAATCACCACCCGGGAGAAAAAGCGGTCCTATGGTACCAAAGCAAATTATGCCGCGCGCGCATATGCGTCACCACGCCCGCCAAATGGCCAATTCGTGTTTGCAGATTGCCTCTATCTCGGCACCCTGTCGCGACCTGAGATTGCAGTTTCCTCTTTCCAGCACGGACGAAAAGGAATAACCCAGGAGGGAGGGAGGGAGGGAGGGAGGGACGTCGACCAAATAAGAACGACCTTGTTTTTCGTTTCTCACGATGCCCCTCGAATTCATGGCTACGCTTAACACCTGAGAAAACCTGTAAACGGTCACATTAAAAGGAAATTAATTACGGTAGTTCGTGCAATATGCAGTACCACGCGTTACATTAGGCGCGATGGACGGAGTGACTTTGCGTAATCGTGATCCTTCGCGAAGGCGTGAGATCGACACGAGCGGGTAAGTGAAATATTCGCTCGCTGGAGGCGAGCGGGCGCCACGCCTCTGAAAGTCGCCGCGCGGCTTTCCTGAAAGCCGTATCGGCGCTAAAGCACCGAGCCGGATTAAAAACGCCGCCGGGAACGGATCGCGTATTATTATCGCGGCACAATGGCGGAAACGGCGTCCCGATTGCGAAGTCCCCCCGGTCGTTTTGCGCCAGGTTTTATTAGTCTCCCGGCCACGTTCCTTTTCCCCTGACCGCGCCGATTTAATTCACGACGAACAGTCGGCGCGAATACAAACGTGTTTTTAAACGCGCCGAGCCACCGGCCGAGAATCGAATTCCGAGAGTGGCGAAAACAGCGATAAATCGCCGATTATCGTGCTTAACGTCCTTCCTTTCGCGTGCTCGTTTTCTTTCATTACACGTGCGGCCGCGACAACGCGTATGCCGTGCGTGCGCATCGTGCGGCCACGCACGTGCCCCGTTAAGGATATCTCCGAACTGCATTTCATTTGTGAACCGAAATATGCAAAGCACACGCATGACTTAAGCGTTCATCGTTGCTTCGTCTTGTAGGATTTTGCGGAAGCGCGAGGCTAAATATAAATCATTTTCGATTTAACAATCCCGATATTTAAGTACCGGCTGTCAAGACATAAATATGATTCATAAATTGTCGCCAATTCTTTATTACTCAGTTTTGTAAGAGGACAAATCATAATAATTATATTAATTAAACTTCCTTATGTATAGATATTTTTGTGAAGCAAAAATTTTAATCGTGAAAAACACTATCGCAGATTCAAACGAATATTTTCGATCAACGTTGCATGAAATATATGAAGGGAAAACAAGGAAATCAGTTTTATACTTTTGAGTAAAATGAATTTTAAAGTTTGTTATTTCCCCTATACCCGAATGTTCTACCTCCATTTTTTCACTGATTAATACAGTTAATCCAAGATGTACACTGAGAAAAAAATGCTGTTGCTTCAATTAAAGTGATATCACGGGGTGCCAAAAACATAAGTAGTTCATTCAATTGTATTATTAATAGACCCAATATTTGGATTATTAAAACAATGATTGAATTATTGGTTTAAAAATGCAGACATTGGATCTAATAATAATACAATTGAATGAACTACTTATGTTTTTGGCACCCCGTGATACCACTTTAATTGAAGCAACAGCTTTTTTTTCTCAGTGTACATATTGTAGTATCATTGATGTTTGTAGTATCTCTTAAACGCTACAAAATAACGTGCACGCGCGACCATATCTCATTTTTAATAAAACTAACATTCCTTGTTTTTCCCCCCCGGTCTTCATATGCAAGCATTGTAATAGCTTTTTTCGAAAATGGAGTATTCGGGATTTCAGATCGGCTGTCGAATAAAATTGCGATTTTGGTGATCTTATGTCACGGGAGATAATCACCCTTTTAGATAAGGATACGCGATGTCCGTGAAAGATATGCCAATATCGGAGTAGTCTATTTCGTTATAAAATTTTAGATAATTTTAGATAATAGATCAAGCAATATATTCTTCTTGTAAAATCGCTGCCTTTCACTCGATAAGATTTTCGGAGATTATTATGGTCAACATATAATGATTGCTTCATCATGAGTTTGGAGAGTTCGCCCGTGGCTAACCAATTAAGATGTCCGGCACGATTTTTCGAAATATGACCGATAATACACTTTAGCGAAAATATTTAAATTATTAATACCCTTTAATAATGTATCATCATCATTCATGTATATAGTAAAGTGAAAGAAGCACTTTGTGTGCTTCTATACAATCTTTTCTCCGATAATGTAGCAAGATTGAGTTGAGATATTTCTTTTACAATTTCTTTTGATTTATTTAGTTATTTCTTAACTTCTTCTTACTATCATGCATCGATGTAGATGCTGATAATGTAGCAATCGAAAAATTTGTAATGAAACATTGCTTATCTTGTCAGTACGAACGACACGTTGCTTCCGCGTTCGAAGATACTCACGAGCAACCAGATCGCGTAAATCGCCTGTACAGTTCCATTATCGAAGATCTCTGCAATGCGAATAACTACCTCCAATCTCGTTTCCAACATGATTGTTCTCGATATCGATTAATTCGATTCGTGTGTATCGAGCAATGCCACCGGATGCTCTCGAAGATAAATCTGCACGAGTCTCGATAAGGTAACACTGTGCGTTTTCATAAAAGTTTATAGTCGACGGTCTAAAGATCTTTTACCGAGGACTTACGTGATTCTTGGGTGCGAAGGACCAGTCAAGTTACTTCGAAATCGTGGGTCCTCGACTTGTTTAGGCTACGTCGAAGGATTAACGAACTCTCGGCGTCGAGCTAAGTCGAAAACGTCTCATGAAATATTTCTAAACAGGCGCGGGCGGTTCTCGTGAGACTGTGGAGCCAAAGCATGCGTATAATAATAGCTAATAAAGTGAACGTAAAAAAAGGGGGGGGTCCGCGGTAGGGCAGGTGGCCTTTTGGCCCTCCACGAGAGGCACACTCCTCTCGCTGCCCGAAAACCAAACTGGTGCCTTCGCCTCCGGGCCCACGCGAGAGCAAAGAGTCTCCTCGCCTCTCTCCTTCTCGAAGTGGCTTTTGTCTGCCCGGTCGGAGCGACAAAAAAATAACGCTCTGCGAGGAGAGATCGTGGGCTTCTCTCGAACGAGAACTTAAAACGTTCTTTAACCTTTGAGTGGTATCCTGAGAGAGAACACTCGAGACAGGCCCTTCGTTATCGAGGACGACGACGGGCGCCGGTAAGAACAGCTCGCAGCTGAAAACTCATTCAAATATAAAGATCAATATTAAGGCCACGTACTTTTATCGCGCGTCTTATATATTTCATGAGCTTGAAGCGTGAATGTCGTTAATAATTAACAGAGAAGTGCTAATAATAGTTTCCTAAAATATATTGAGTACTGCGGTACAAGATATATTCGATTGTTCTCCGTTTCACATGACTGACATTTGGAACAATCGGCCTTCCAACTGTTTGTGAATTAGGGAATTCTATTTGAGTGTCTTTGCGCTTTGTGTGTGGGTTGGAGAAGGAACAGTAACAGGATTATGCATGTCGTTGAGAATGGCTCAAAGATGAGCCGAAACGTTCGACCAAATTTTTATATGTAACGTCATCCTAATCGTTAATTGTATTTATTGTGCATTATTAACCGCACTGACTCTCATTAGCCCTTTTTTACTTTAATTCTTTTAAATTTTATAGTGTTCCAATAGAGCAGAGATGGCCAAATGGTCGATCGGGCAGTCGATCGCGTGGCAACGTGAAATTAACAATACAACAATTGTAATTGCAATGTAACCATGATTAATTTAATTATTGCTGTTTTATGTCCAATCGCAACACAAACACACAAAATAAAATTAATATGCTTATTTCATATATAAACCTAGATCGCTGCGACAGGGAACAGTAGATCGTGATGGGTGAGGAAGCTGAAAGTATAATTGATTTTGATGCTTCTAACAATAAGTTTGACCACCTTTTTCTCTCTCTCTCTCTCTCTCTCTCTATCTCTCTCTCTCTCTCTCTGCAATAGAGGTATTACCTCGACATTTCTTTGCTTCCTCGAGCAAGTCGCATTGGGTACATAAGGATATAATCGCGAGAGACTCGGGGGCGCACACGTGTGTCAGGACATGTTGCATTATTATGATATAAGACCCGCGTGGCCTGCATAAAGCACAAGCCGCCGTACGGACAGTCAGCTCGCACGCTGCCGAGAGCGTTCCTCGGAATATACGACGCCACATTACCGTCAGCGCCTGGCTCCTACGATCCCACCGTTGCTCTCTTCGCAGCGGTGCCTCACACTCGGATAATTTAGCTCTAACAATAAGATCGCAGCTATCGCGCAATGGTCGCGACATAAAATATACGCGCCGACCGTCGCGTCGCCACGTATAATTCCTCGCGCCCACGCGAGACGGTATGTTTCCTATTGAGTTATACATTCGACGTTTCGTATCTGCAACGTAAAACTTTACGTCCGCGTGTTTGTGCCGTCAACCGCGACACGGACGCGGCCGGTACAGCCAAAGCCTATTTTCTGTCGCGGACGGCGCGTAAATGCGCGTAAAGTCGCGCGGTATAAAATTGAGCACACGCACGCAAGCCTTCGCGCCGCGGACGAGCGAGAAGCGGAGGCATTGTTAATCTTAAGAGCGACACGCGCTTACGTAAACCTTGCCGTCGCGAGCTCCGGGCGCGCTTTACCTCGAGCCGAGATTCTTATCGCCGCCGTTTACATTCATTTATTAACGCCGAGCGCTAAACTTTCCCGCGCGCGTTCCGATAGCGCCCGAACCACGTGTGCGCTGAAATACTCGCTCGCGTCCGACGACGATGATGACGCGGACGACGACGTAGCCTTATTGCCGCGAGATATGATCCCTGATAAAAGCGTGCCTTCTCTGGTTCCACGATACGATCTCGTGTCTCCGCGACCGACACCACGTTCGATTTTACTGCGCGCTGGATCATCGTAAAATTTCATACTTTTCCCCGCGAGCGTATCGCCGACGAGAAATATGTCTTGAGAATTCGAATGCAAGGGATGCACCGCGGAGTTGGTGGAGAAAAGTAGGACGGGGATAGAGTTGCCATCCGTCCTCTTTTTCCCCGGACACCGTCCTCCTTTTTAGGGCGTCCGTGGACGTCCGGGGGGATTTTTCAAATGTGTTCGGGGTAATTATGAATGTCCGGGGTTTAAGAAAATTTCTAAATTTTTGCATTTTAGATTTAATTAACCACATTATATTCAATCACTTCAATTTACTGATAAGAACCAATAGTTTTGTACTGATTTGATTCTTTAATATATTTGATAATTATTTGTTATTTTATTGATATTTTAAAAATACCAATGACAATATAGCACGTAGGTATAGGTACAATAAGATACACGGAAAAAACGATATGGTTGCCACAACCACAATAATAGTAACATTAGGTACAGCCACGTCCTGTGGTTGTCACATTCACATTGATGTGAAGGCAACTATATGCATTTCGTACAGCAAACATAGTGAATGTTGAGACAAACATA
>NJRP01000001.1:1334405-1345387 GCA_003063835.1 Aphaenogaster floridana
ATTTATTGTTTATTATAACCAATTTGCTAACCAATTCGCATTTTTGTATGCGTTCAGGGTTGCAAGCGAAATGTCCGGGATTATTGGCTTAATAATATAATCCTAGTTTTGACAAGGTTAGTTTTATTATGGCAACCCTAGACGGGGAAGGAAAGTGATCGAATGGAGATGGTCCCTAAGTCCCCGCTTTCCGCCCACGCGGCCAGACAGAATAAAACTACTTGAGGACGGTCGTAAGTACCGAGGAAGTACGCGCTCGTGCCGCTCTCGGAGGAGAAACGACGAGCGCGTGGGGAGGAATCGGCGAGGGCGAGCGAGAGCAGGACGAGAATGAGAGCCGTGACGATAGAACCTCGGGGCAGCCGCGGGGGGACGTGAGGAGGAGGAGGAGGAGGAGGATGAGAAGGAGGATGAAGAACGCGGCGTGCCGGCTACGCCACGTAACGCTGTTTTACAGCTTCTTCGGTCCAGTTGTTACGTTAATGTCCTCATACGCCCGGCGTGGGCGCGACCGATCCGCGACACGGCCGGACATTACTTCGCGTGCCACGCAATTGCGTGCGAAGGGCCTAAGTTGCGATTTACGAGGCGACGGCATAAGGACGGACGGAGGTGAGAGAGCCATTTATTCTGGGACAGCATCCCCTCGGGCCGATGATGATACAGAACGTACACGGAACTTTCTGAAGCGCCTGCGATTCGATATTGGTGTGGCGTAATTCCTGATTCTTATTTGTTCACAATATGTAACTATAGTTACATATAGTCTATGTTGAGAGAAAGAGTCGAGAGGTAGATTTTTTAAATGCAAAGGCAATATTCGGGCTCATCTGGATCCGGAATGGCTGGGCCCTACCGACGCTGCAACCTGCCGTGGGCCGTTCCGAGTCTCCTCGCCCACGCGCCGATACTTAGCGGCAGTCCTGCTGCTGCAAAGACGGTTATTAACGATTATTACGTTCCGGCTATTCGTCGATGAAAAAGCTGCGTCCAACATCGACGGACGGGCCGCGCGAGTCGTTTGCGGCGAGATTCGTGCGCGGCGACGAGAGATTTATTCTCCGGCGCGGCGAAATAAATAAAGCTTCGAGTTTATACGCGAGAGGCAAGCGACGGGGGAGACTGATGGCTAATTACCGAGATTTTACGCAGCTAGAGAAGGGTGATTACCCGCGGGACGCGTACGTATCGCCTAAACGGATTGTAAATTTCACCGGAATCGACCCTGCGTGACCCTCTACCGGATACGTTCTTAATTTTATACTTTCCTTTGGTACTTTCGATGCCTGTGAATATAGGCGTATTAATAATTTAGTATGCGACGCGTGGCAGGCAGGAATGGCACGTAAATTATCTGATGCGGCTGTTGCGACCGGATTTATGGCACGATTTCTGCGCACGTTTATTCGTTACGTAAAATCTATCTTTACTCCACAGAACTTGAGTATTAATTTCTCTTGGTAATTAACATTATAATAAGCAGGTCATAACATATCCGTCGCATTACCATGTGGGATCCTTAACGTCCTCATATCGCTTTATGTCGTTTTTTATAAGCTTTCCCAGGTAGCAAAAGTAGGAAGCGCAACCAGTAGATGAATAATATTTATAAATTTTTCGTGCACGGTAAAGTAAACAAAGACTCTACCCGTTTCTCCACTTCGTGTGTATACGACAAAGTTTCTTTAATTCTTCTACGATAAGTATCAATAATTTCCCTCTCAAAGTACACTACATGCATCCTACAGTATACGACTTTTTAGAGTTTCATGTTTTTATTTCGATTAGGAATATATAAATCCGATAGCCGTATGTATATAATTTCTAACACCTATAGAAAACAGTAAAGGTTATCTACATTTTTACTAATATGAGGTAACTAAGGCAATCGAGAAACAGTGTTCGGACCCAATTAAGATACTGTAGGAGCAAACAAACTTTCTCACATAAAAGGTCTTTTTTACTTTGTTACTGTTGATTACTACTTGCTAGCACTGAGGAACGTAGGGAGACCGATTGTAGCTTTCTCAGTTGCTGGAATGTAGAATGCTTGTTGCATTCTTCTATGTTACCTGAGTTTGTTGTGCACACGTTCAAATTCTCATTCAAGTATCGATAATATTGACCGTACCGTCTTATTGTTAGTATCATCCCACATTTGATTTTAAGCCGTAATAAGATTCTAATTGGCTATCATGTTGAGAGAAACTTTATTGGTACTATATCCGCTCATAGTGGTAAATATATAGATAATTTGGTGCGTATTCGTGGGTGAGGAACGAGGGAGTTTTTCATGGTCAGGTATCCCGAGCGCCAGCTTCTTTGCCTCTCGACAGAATCGCTCGTGGTGAAACACGGCAGGGACGCCGCGCGTCCCGTGTTTTCCGCCCCACCCACCCTTTGTTTCCATAAATCACGACCCGGCGGAGTTCTGTCTCGAGAATAGGCAGGTGCTCCTGCACCCACTGTCACGCTCCGTGCACCCGTGCCCGCAACTCTTCCTCCTCCACCTCCGCCTCATCCTCGTCCTTTCGAATCCTGTCTCCTCCGATCTCTCTCTTCCTTCTCTCAGCGTCTCGCCTGCGCCCGTTCTCCTTTAAGTGCTTTTTTATGTGGTTTCGCCGTTTTCTTTCGACTTGTATTTTTTTCCCTTCCGTTTCGCCCAACGGCATCCCCCCCCGCGCCCTTCCCGCCCCCAGCGCGCGCCTTTACTTTTGGGCTCCCCGGCGTAATTGCCGCGTCTTGCGGTTTGCTAGCGGTTTGTCGGTGGGTCCTACAGGTGGTCCCTCGTGGAAACCGTTCTAGGTAATATTCAGGGAACACGAGACAGTGCCACCCTTTCGTCTTTGCCGGCCGCGGCTAATGTCTCGGAATCGCTTCGCGAAAATTTGCAATAGCCCGCTATCATCTGCAGTCCAATCACGTCTCAGAAGTGTCCTCTGCGGTTTTTGGTCACTTTTCCGTCGCGCGAAGTGAAATAAAAGCATGAATGATTAAAAAAGTACTAAACTTTTGAAAATCTTACATAAATCCAAGAAATATATGTTTTATTAATATGTAGATTGCAGATTATTTGATTATTTAGACATATCTTTTATTTTTACTAATATGTGTTTATTAATATGTCTTTTTGCGAGAGAAGAAGTAAGTTAACAATAAATTCTTTTGATATAATCCTGAAAATTTATTTTTACTAGTATATCTCTACACACACCTGACTGTTTAACCTACCTTGTTTAAAGAATCAATTTACTTCCAATACCAATATAATTGGCATTTCAACACGTTGGCAACTTGAAGTACTTCGATTTGTATCGGTACCCGTTGCATTCTCGGTGCATTCGAGTCGCACCTGAGTCGACCGACTGCATTTCGTTCGAACGCAGAGCGCACGAACAGGTGGCATCGATTACCGTGGCATGTGCTCCGAAACTTCCGCGATTTTTTACCTCGGGGAGGTAATGAGGGTACGCGCACATAATCCACACGCGCCCGTAAATATAGCACCGCCAGAGTAATCTCGCCAAGAAACGAGGGGCTGGTCGATTTACGTCGAGAGGAGGACGTTCGCGTTTGATCCGCGTCCAGTTCGATACGACGGTTTAATACTGGGAATAAAGATATTGATAAAGTGCGATGAGTGTCGCAGGATTTTACGATTTTTACAGCAGGCATTCCGTTCGCTCGTGGCGAACGCGTACCTTTCCCATAGATGGAAATTAGGCGAACGCGTTCTTTAGTGCGCCATTCGCGCATCGTTAATTTCGCAATGCACAACCTCCAAATGTTTTATATAAGCTTACTATATAAGCTTACTAAATAAGCTATAATTGTGTCCTCGTACATATTGTGCATGTCCATGGTGGAAAATTTGTAAAAGGAATGCAAACTGTAACGTAGAGGTCAAGTGATCTCAAATCTACATGGTATGTTAATAAACACTTATTATTACAAATAAAAGATATATCTAAATAATCAAATAATCTTCTGTGCAATCTATATTAATAACATATATATTTCTTGGATTTATGTAAGATTTTCAAAAGTTTAGTACTTTTTTAATCATTCATGCTTTTATTTCATTTTGTGTGACGGAAAAGTAATCAAAAATCACAGAGGACACTTCTGAAACGTGATTGGACTGCAGATGATGACAGTCGGTTTCATATTCGCTATCTTCAGGCCGACTGTGCGATTTATATCCGAAATGTTTGTTTGTTCTGCTTAAGCCGGCTCCAGACGACATGGCCAATGTACGTCAACATTGGCGAATGCATTAGCTACCAATGCAAAAGGTCAACGTTGGTCTCTTTTGATGTGTTTTAAAAAACCGCTTTCATAGCGAATGTCATCCAGCGTCAACATTGGCAATGCGTGATTCTAATTGGCCACATGGAACTTATACACATAACAGGACCAATGTCACATCGGTCAATGTTGGCGTACGTTGGCCATGTCGTCTAGAGCCGGCTTTAGACATACCAGAACGTTGCTCACAAGTTTTGAAAATTTTCCTACAATAATTAACACGCGATTTTTTGGACTGGAATAGCGGAAAAAAAATTTATATACCGTTACACAGTGCGAAAAAGGGTATCACGTATTAGTCTGAGAAGCGGTGCCAGACGTACTATTACCTAAAAATTACTTCAGTGCGAATCAGATTGCTACATTCAGGTGGGCGGACAGACATCACGTTCCCAACGGCTGTCTGCACCTTTTCATTGCGAACGTGTCTAAAACGCGTGAAAGATCGGGAGCCTACTACTCGACGCGCGGATATCACGGAGGGCGTCTCGAGGGAGGTGGGAGGAGGGAGGTGGTCGATCCGGCGGGTAACCTCGATACAAAGAACGAGCGTTTCTACTCGCGAGTCATCGGTGGGGCTCGACGGACGTGCAGACGCGATGCACTTTGACTTTTACGCCGAAATAAACGTTTTATAATGATGCTGCAGTATCTCGGGAACTCGTTTCGTCCATTAGTTGACGGTGCACCTGTAGCGTGAAGCGAGTGTGGGGGTGTGCGCTCCGAGAAAGGGTTGGATTGCCGAGGATCGACCCTCTAATTTGTACTTCCCGAGGCGGACCTCTCTCCTCGGTTCAGGTCCGCTCGGGGTCAAAGCTTCAAATATAGCTCTTTAGCTACCTCCGACCGGATGTGGTCCGTAAAAAAGATAAATCATATCTCTGGAGAATATAATCCTGTGCTTATATAATACTAATCTAAAATATGAAATTATTTCATATTACAATTTTTATTATTCACGTACATCACGACGTACGTAAAATATTCTCTAGGCTAATTAATTATTTACGTTGACTCTTTAAATAATTTTGGAAGAAGCCGCTTTCGAAAAGTGCAGCGAAATTCCTGCTAATAGTCGAGCATTCCCTCCAGCGATAATTTTCCTGTTCTTTCGTGAGGAAAGTCCGGTGGCGATAACCTCCGGCGATCGCGCGGCGGCCAACGATTTCATACTTCGACATGAATCTTTCGCGCGGCGCGAAACCCGTACTGGTGAAGGGGAAAGACCCCGAAGTCTCGCTCTCCCCGTTCTTCGTCGTTGCGTCGTCGCGCATTGCGGCTTTGAATTCGTGAAAGAACCCCGGAATTTATCGTCGCGACCGTATTTACTGCTCGACCGGTATGAATATTCAGCCGGCTTTATTTTACGTGCTCGCCGCTTCCTCGTGCACGGCCGGGTCAGGGGTTAATGAAACTCGCCGAAAAAAAATGCAAATAAGATGCCCGCCGCCGTGAACGTCGACGCAGTTGCGCTCTTCTCTCTTTCGCCGCGGCGCGGCGTCATCAGCCCTCGAAAGCGCTCGTCCGCGGCGCACTGCGGGCCGATAAAAATATCCGAAAGCGCAAATTAGAGGCCCCGCCACGCTCGGCGAATTTACCCGGCAACCTTTCACGTGGGTCTTGTAACATGGCTCGGTCGCGTAATGACCCAAGGTACTTTCTACGAAATTTTTATGCGAACGTGATATATTGACGCTTCGACCTGATATCGTTTTGCGACAGCGAAAAATTATCAAACGATTAAATGAAATCTCTTTTCTTTAATTAATAGTCTGCTGTTTGATATGTGACATGAGTGTTTTGCCGTTGGTGGTCAAGATCGAAAAATTCGATGGATAAGATGCACTTTAGTGTGAAGTGTACTATTGATGAGATAAATAGACAATCGTGCGTTTTTGATAAATGAACGAGTGATTTCAAGGTCACGCTCTTATCATCAGCATGATTATTGTCCGTAGCATAAGTATAACTATCGGAAAGAAGGTCGAGAAGTTATTCGATTAAAATTATCGCAACTCAACAGGGATTTATGCAACGTGCTGCACACGCTCGTCAATTTACGCACGCACGCGTGTACTTGGAGTAGGCAGGTGCGTATAACACGACACGTTGTCGATGAGCCATCTGGCAAGGTGGCGTTTTCGCAACCGGAAGCAGGATGTAAAACGATGCTAATTGATAAGTAGCGAAATCGTCCAGTTGAGCGCACGAGAGGCGTCCAGTTTTTAACGGACAAACGTAACTAATTTGTTCGTGCAAGTAAGGACAGAAACGTCGCATGAGAATTCGCTGAAAAATATTGGGAATATACAGTTACGTGCAAAATAATAGCACCGGCTTAAAAAAGGATCCCAAAATTTTCATCGTTACATTCATATTTTCATTTGGTGTCACCACATTCACGTTTCTCTCCACTCAATTGATACATTCTTAAGTTGATTTCTAATTCATTGCCTATTACAGTAATTCTCTATAAATCCTCAATCTACCTATTTTCATTTGATTACTTTTCTATGTTTTATGTTCTGTGGGGATGCGTGATTTTCATCTCATTTCATCTTTTCATTTTTAGTTTCTAAGTTTTCTTTTATTATTGTACACTGAAGAGGATTCGAATCTGAGTCGAAACGTTTGTAAATTGTTTTGGTTCAATAAACAACATTTTTGTGCGCCCCGAAATCGACGTTGGCTCATACTTGGCTTCCTCCTGGTTTCTTTAGATTTTATGTCATTGAGCCTTAACTACATTAACAATTTTCAAAATTTTCATGTTACCATATTTAACTACAGTTTTGGCTGTATCTGTAACAAGTTAGCCCCTCACTTTTAAAATTAACTTATTTCGACAGTTGTGCTGAATTGTGCTAGGTTTGTGCTACATTGTGCTGGAATATTAAAACCGTTTCGTTAGTTGTATGTAGAATTGTCTAAAATTATTTTATTGTAACTTCTTTTGTTATCATTATTTTAAAGTAATACTTTAGCACAACATTAGCACAACTCAGCACCGTTGAGAAAATTGATAAAAAAAACGAAAAATGGGAGCTGACCTAAAAAATTGTTTTCTTCATTTCTTTTAAACGTATCTTTATATACGGTTTTAATATTCTAGCGCAATGTAGCACAAACCTAGCACAATTCAGCACAACTGTCGAAATAAGTTAATTTTAAAAGTGGGGGCTAACTTCTTACAAGTTTTGGCTATATATCTAGGATTAAATTCTAACTTTTGTGGTCATATAAAAATAAAAAAGATATATATTTCAAATATTTGAAATATTTCTGTGCGGTGCTATTATTTTGCACATAACTGTATATTCACTCGTGATTTAACATTCTTTTACGGTGGTCAACTTACGAATCAATTGTAAACATCAATAAAATGCAAGAGAAACATATTCAAGTTAATTGCTGCCACACGACGTTGTGTCGCATCGTATGAAATATATCTCGATCTTAAATTGTACATTTAATTAGATGTGGCGCAAATACTTTACAAATATTTTGCTTACATTTAAACACAAACGTAGCTACAATCGTAAAATTCTATCCCCCTATCGCGCGGTGATGTTTTTTAAATATTCTTTTGTCCACGCCATAGTGTGAATCGTGAAAGTGACTGTACCGCGGACACGAAGGCAGAAGAAACATTTGGAAAGTTATATTGCGCGACCATAGGCGTGCGATCGTGATTTACGTTGCTAATAAAGTTCTCCGAATTAACATAATACTCGGCCAACCGGCCGTTCGGCTCGTAGTCGCTCTCCCGCATTTAACTCCGCAATAATATGACGTGATTTATTGTCACGCCCAGTCGAGTCCGGAGAATTTTCAGAGAATTTTTCCAAATGGCGGTTATCTCAAAGCCTTCGAACTTTTTAAGCTTCAAGCAAACACTGCCCTTTTTCTAATAAATCTATTTAATCCTACGCAATTGTGTCCAGTACGGTTCGTTATTTTACATATAGAAGAATTTCTCTTCTTATATATTAGTTTTTCGAGTATTGACGAAAAGGGTCAAATGAGGTTGGCACCGCCTCCACTTTCCGGGCCATGGATAATACCGCAACATGATTTATGTCCATCTTGGACGTTGTAACGTCTATACGTTACAAGTTATGAAAAATTCTGTCACCGCGTATAGGCGTCGGTAAAACGCATGTTCATTATCTTATATTATTTTATTTTTATGTCCACGGAAAAAAATCTTGTATCAACAGCATTAAGTCTAATTAAAAATAATTTTGTTAATTTAATAACATTATTAATGAAACAAATACGAATGATTTTATTTTATTAAAATTGTTATTGATTTAACAAAATTATTTTCAATTAGACTTAATGCTGTTGATACAACATCATTTTTTTCTGTGTGATAAGCTGCCAATTATTATGGGACTACCCATATAATTTACCACACAAATCTTATTCTAAATGGAATGTTTGGGTACTACGCGTCGAAAATTGTCGTTATTTCGTTCGTGAAAAAAATCCCGAAAAATTGATTTAACATCATCTTAAAATTTTATGTGCCGCGAAGAATCGCCAGGACGATCGACTGATGTGCAATCGTCAACGAGCGATGAAATTAATGAAATCCGCCACGTCCGCTCACTTCTCGCTCTCCTTATGGTCAAAATCGCGCTTAACGATGTAAATAAAGTATTGCCCGTAAAATAACAATTAAACGGTGATATACGGCCAGCGAGAGTTGAAAGTCGCCACTCGAAGCATGCTTGTTGGCACAATACCGTTACGATTTCTGTAATATCAAAGCATTCTTCGGTGGCTTATGCCATGATCCAAAATTTAATCCCACGATTTACCTGCCAATGCGGCTTTCGGCGCGCCGCGCGCCATTAAAAGTTCCACGCCTTTAATATCGCGCATAAAACGCGCGAAAGAATTTATACCCCCAGTATTTATTCGACACCGTCTTAAGAGGGTTTCTTCGACTCTTGGAAACGCTATGGCATTCTCACCGCGGGTATTATGCCCGTACTTAACGGGCCATGCTGTTTTGTTTCGCCGCGCGGTGGAAGGAGGACGGCGACGAAGGCATATACATACCCGGGGGAGAACAAGGTGAAACGAGCAGGAATGGAATAAGTAGCGGTAAGAAAATCGGCGCCGGACTTTCAGCTTACCGGCCGCCGGCTAATTAGGCGTAATTAAATCCGCGGAGGTCCGCTCGCATCTGCTCCTGTGTCTGGCGGATAATGGAAATCCTGCTGCGCTTATGGGTCGCGAGGAATATATTGTGCGACCTTGATCATATATACTTGTACGAGTTAAAATAAATGGAGACGCGAAAATACACCTTGATTTCCTTATAATGCGAAAGAATATTTTGTATTTGTAACTCTTACAAAAAGGTTATCCTAGTTTTCGATAATATACAATTTTTAAATATCTATTTATAATCCATAATGAAATGTTAAATATGCTAGATTTATAGGATGTTTACGTCTTTGCTTATGCAAGAAATATTTTCTCTTATGTAAAAATAACCGCGCTAAGAAATACTCGAGAGTTTTTCTAAAAACATGAGAACGCACGAATTGCTGAATTATTTATATCACCAAAGAAGTCAAGTTAAAATGACGACACTATCGCACGATAGTTGAAATTCTTCTCGCGAATGAACATTAAGTCAGCATCTTGCGTATATTCATCCGGACGTAGTACAACTTCCTGTGTGGCATCTAATTACTATGATTTTCTAAGTAATAAATCGCCGAAAGGTCATTTCACATTTCCGCATTTCACCGTTGATAATTACAGGATACACCATGTGGCAGATGGCTAATCGATAGTAATGTTGTCGGCGATATCATCATAATAATTAATTTGTTTAACATAGGACAAATTATCTTTGGCAATTACGTAAGGCTTTGGCGATGTGTACAGTTTTTTTCGAAATAAATTTTTCGTTATTAACGCGCAATTATCTTTTTCCGTAAAAATGAGTGCAAATGTAGTATAATATGTCGTAATGAAAAATTAAAAATATGTGAAGATTGACATTGTTAATACGTAAGTCACTTTAAAATGGAAAAAAATTATGGCATTCCGTGTACGCAGTACTTTCGCTTGTTAAAAATAACCCACTAAAATGTGAAATTCCAGAATTTTTCTTATCTTGCTGTCCAACGCTACAGCAGAATTAATTTGGCAAGTTACACGAGGTGGGCAAGCGGGATCGAGAGGCTAGAGGCGGACCATTAGTTGGAGAAACGACCCTGTACTAAATACTACCATAGCAGCCATTGAAAACGAATCGTATTTTAATGAAGATAAAAAAACTGAATATATTCTATGGGAGGAATATGTGGATTTGTTTCTTTCTATTATAAAATTCTGTATCATGTGTTTATGTGATTCTTTTGCATTCATTTAATATATTCTATTTTTATTTGAAACTGGCAGAAAAATGTACCCAAACTTTATTACACGATATGTTGCAGAATTCATAATTTTATTTCAAACATTCGCGTATATATACACTGAAAAAAAATTCTTGGTAAACTTGTGAGATGCATTTAGTAATACTTTTTTTAAAAGTATTTGATTATTATTACCGATTATAATAATAACAAAACATTTTGTAATAATTATGAACATTTGTAATAATTATAAAAGAGCAAATTTTGGAGCAAGCCGGCTTGGTGAAA
>NJRP01000001.1:1351516-1376546 GCA_003063835.1 Aphaenogaster floridana
GTACACTTTGGCACCGACATATTTGTAATTAGCTTAACGAAATCTTTCATTTGATACTAAACATGATTACAAATTCGAGTGTGAAAAATTGGGGAACATGGTCTATGGGCATTTGCTCTCACTCTTTAAAACTAATTAAATTAATTAAACTTTTTAGGATTGTTATTTAAAATATTTTTTTAAATCAAAAAGGAAAACATAAAATAAGTTTACAAAAAACTTAAAATAAGAGGAGAAAAATTGTGCAAATTAGGAACTTACACATTATTTCCTCATTATTTAGACCTTTTTTTTGTAATTTTTAGTAATCGATAGAGTATCATTAAAAGAGAATTAGTATTGAATTTGGCGACGAATGACGCGCGCAAACAAACACACAAACAAAAACACAATTGGGACATTTAAAAAAAAACGACCAAAAAGGAGGAGAAAAAAATGTGCAAATTAGAAACTTGCACATTGCTTCTTCTTCATTTAGATGTTTGTATTCTATTTGATGCATCAGTCTTAGTATTTATTAATTTGGCTTCCTCATAGAGGAATCTTTTTAAGCAATAATAAAAAGCTTTCTCTATGAGAAAGCCGAACTAATTGTAAGACAGTGCATCAAATAGAATACAAACATATAAATGAGGAGAAAGCAAAGTGCAATTGTTTCTAATTTGCACACTTTTTTCTCCTCCTTTTTGGTCTTCTTTTTTTTAAAATGTCCCAATTGTGTTTTTGTTTGTGTGTCTGTGTTTGTTTGCGCGTGTTGTTCATCGCCAAATTCAACACCAATCCTCTTTTAATGATACTCTGTCGATTACTAAAAATTACAAAAAAACATCTAAATAATGAGGAAATAATGTGCAAGTTTCTAATTTGCACAATTTTTCTCCTTTTATCTTTTTATTTACGTTGGCGTACATTGACCATGTCGTCTGGAGCCGGCTTTATCGATTAATTTTATCGCGCCAATTTTCTAATGGCGTAAGTCGCGCTTAACGAGTTCGAGTTGCGCGATATGAGAACTAATTCGATCGTGGCCGCACGAGTTATTTTCCAGTAACGCACTTGGCCGCAGGGCGCTCATTACCCTTGCACTAATGTACGGTCTCTTGATTTTAATGTCTCTGCCCGTTGGAAACTTTACGATTCTTCGTTTCCATTGGACTTTATACGTGTTACGGGTGCGTTGTTGTCTTACTGGTTCGTTAACGACAGATTCCACCTTGCGTCTTCGATGCGAAGAGAAAGAGGCGAATTATCTTGCTCGTCGCCACATCTGCTTCTGTCTCATTCGTTAAGATTTCGCAGTATACAACCATCATCGTAGATTTCAACGAACATTTTCATTACTTTTATTGCACGCCTTTGCTCGTGCAAATAATACAAACGCTTCAGGGCAGCTTGTGATTTATAGCAATATTATAAATCGAACATATGTTATGATAGAAGAAAGAACTTTAGTGTTTTGAAGAGATTTTGTAAATGCAGTCAATTTTTACTGTAATTAGAGTGAAATTATTTGTTATCAGATGCGAGGTAAAAATTTATATTTCAGAAAAATGTATACACTACACGGAGAAAATTTTATATTAAAAATTACTATGTATGGCAGTAACCGTGGACCATGCTGGAATTATAAAAATTTTTACTATGTTTTCACAAAAGAGTTTAATAATTATTAATATAATAACATAGTAAAAATTTTTATAATCCCAGCAATGATCCACATCTACTGCCACATACATAGTAATTTTTAATATAAAATTTTCTCCGTGTAAAGAAAAATGCAGTTGCTTCAATTAAAGTTTACGTCACGGGCTGCCACAAACATAAATTGTTCATTCAATTGTATTATGATTGAACCAAACATCTAGTTATTGTGAGCATCAGTATCATTAAATTGATTATCAATTTAATAAATGTGATATTCAAGAGCGTTTCAAGACCGTTGGTAACGGTGCGCATTTTATAGAAAAATCACACATTAATATTATTTAAGCACTAAGATCCGCTATGACCGTTTCTTGGCCTTTTCTCAATTTAAATTGTGTTATCTAGATTATTCTTTTAATAATCTAAATATTTTGGTCCAATCATAATACAATTGAATGAATTATTTATGTTTGTGGCAGCTCGTGACGTACACTTTAATTGAAGCAACAGCATTTTTTCTGTGTATGAAAACTCTTTACCTGTATTTGTTAAATTAATTGTGAGAACATTGCTTTATGATTTCGAACCCTTTCCATTACTGTGTTGGCTCATAAAATGATGGTGCTTTTTTATTTTAATTTATAGCTATTAATTATAGGTTGCGTTTTTCAACCATTACGGTTTCACATATGTAGGAATTTTATGGCACGAAACCACGTTGAAAATATTCCGGTGAAACAACCAACTCCGTTATATTTACGTGTTTTGGCTGTAACGTGCGCGTTTTTTTTCTTTGCGCGGCCCCCTCGAGGAGATTACGCGAGTCCTCATTTCGCCACGCGCGGTTTCAAGAACATTTTCCTCCTTACCTTAATCTCGGTAAGTCACGTTTTACCACCATCTACCCGCGCAATTTCATGCGCAATTTTTTTATTCACTTGAAGGCAAATATATCAGAATCTCAATTCGATACGGAATTGCTTTTTCCATTTCGCATGAATAAACGAGGATGACGTCCAATATCGGGACCAATTAACAGAGCAACGATGTGAGGCCAGTTAATCGATCGCGAGTAACTCGCGAGAAAGAGCTAGAGAATATCTCGCCGTTACACCGTGACGCTGGCGCTCGATCGAGACATTTTTTTTTCGCGAAGAGATTTACTGCACGCCACGGTGGACGAACCCGCATACGTGTAGGAGACCCCGGCGGCCACAACGTGCGTGTCCAGCCTCTACGGGGCGACCCGGTCGTTACGACTTCACGCTGACTTTTGCACGCGCAAACTTGCGGGGCCGCCACGAGCGTTCGTGCAAATGAAACGTGCAACGCCACAAGTCCTGCCCGGGTGAGGAGGGGGACAGGCAGGCGGCAAAACGGAGCGAGTAAGAGCTGCCTCGAGCTGATCCAGTAAAATTGCGTAGGCAGATTACTCGAGTTGTTACCCCTGCCCATTACTCGCGCGCGTAGCACTTGGAGCGATCGGCCAACCAGAAATCAAGGCTCGATCGCGAGATTCCACGAGCTTTCACTCGGCGTTCCCGGACGATAGTAATTTCTTTCGGATCGGTTCCCGTCGAAGGTACCGAATATTTTGATTATCGACGCCCGGTTCCCGTAATGAAACGTTTCGCGATCGCGCGATGCGAGCATAAGTTTGCGCGATGCGAACAAGTTTGCGCTTGTGGAGGTTGAAGAATTCTTGTTACGCGATGTGGGTATAATCAGTTTGTCATTTTTTCCCCCGGCGTACACACATTCTCGTCGACAAAGATGTAGATAGTACGTGATCGCGGCGATAAATTGCTACGAGTATTTCTATAACCGCAAAACTGCTTTTTTTTTAGTACAGTCGTCGCGTCGAGCGACTTTTCTTTTTATCACCCAGGCGTTGAATTGTTGCAAAAGATACAGCAGCTCAACCGCGAGGTGTCGGTCGGTCTTGCGTGCGTTTCGTAACGCCTGGCTCGCCGCAAATCCTCCGAAAATATCGCAACTCACGTTTCAGGAAAACGTGATCGATAAACGCGCGCTTTCTCCCAACAGGTGGTCCCGCTTTGCGAAGCTCGGCTGCGACGCTCGCGTCGGCTTTCCCGGTTCCCGGTTGCCCCTCGACACGGGGGTCCACCGCTCTGGGACTTTTATCCTTTGTAATCTCCGGTGAGGCGGCATCCTCCGGGATTAAGAGTAGGCCCAGTCGAGATCGTGCTGACGCCGGGCACGCGCTGCATGCTGCGAAATAACGGTACCGGCACCGCTCGGACCGCCCGTCCGAGATTTTAAATCTCTCTTTCTCCTCCTCCCCCTCCCTCTCTTTCTTTCTTGGCATAACCGCGCGCCGTATGGCGACCAGCAAAAGCGGAAAGAGACGAGGGAGGAATTCTGCCGCGCCTCCTCACAACAGATTGTCATCTGCAGGTGGACCGGCATGACGCTGGTGAAAAAGTGGCGCAGCGGTTAATCGTTGCGGCGAATTCGCGGAAGAAGTCGCACGATCTCGAGAGGAAATCTCGGGTCAGGGAAGATTGCTCCGAACAAAAGCGTATAAATATTTCTTAGATGGGTCTGCATAGGAATTTTACATTCTTTCTTACGTTCTGTATTTTCTTGTCTTTTGAAACCTGAAATTCTTTTTTGTCAAATTTCCTTGGGTGGATTAAGATAGGAGATTTCTTGTGTTTATGTATATACAGGGTGTCCCATGACTCGTGGTCCATACATTAAAGACGTGTTATTGAAGTTATTTAGAGTTAAAATTGTTTAATAAACATATGTTCGTAAATGCTTCCTAACGGAACTACAACCATTGAAAGTTGATGTGAATATTTGAAAAGGGAAAGAAAAAAGACATTTAATTTAACTTGTTTATTTACAAATGTATTGCAAATTCTGTTCAAAATTATCTCCAGCAGATTCAATACAAAGTCTTGCCCTGCGTAAAAGTGATCTAGCAGTTCGCTCCACCATGCCAGGAGAATTTCTTATTAATTAATAGACATATTAACAGACAATAAGACAAAAATTAATAAAACAATACCAGACTGACAGAAAATGTTTCAAATATTCACATCAACTTTTAATGGTTGTAGTTCTGTTAGGAAGTATTTACGGACATGTGTTTATTAAACAATTTCAACTCTAAATGACTTCAATAACACGCCCTTAATATATGGACCTCGAGTCATGAGACACCCAGTTTATGTAGAAGAATTATACAGATATATAGAGATTATTCTTTCGTGGATTACAAGCGGGACTAACCCTGGCGCTAGAGATTGTTCAGGAATAATTGTATGTTACAGATATGTTACAAGTTTATACAAACGTTTCTCCATTATTAAAATTCTTAACTGAACAATCTCGCCGATAAAGTTTTATAATAAGTACTTTGTACCACCCATTTTATACGTAGATAATAAAACTTAACGGAGAGTTTACGATCTCGTTAAGTTAAATTACCGCGAATAAATAATCTCCGTCTCAGATTTTTTATACTTGCATGATAATTCAAGTACTGAGGAACAGGTTGCGCACCATATAATGTCCCGCGGCGAAAATTTCGCTTAATTTACGAGAAATTGCACGTTTTCGTTTTTAATTAGCGGCCTTACGTAAGCGTCAATGCGTATCGTTCTCGATAATTAAACCTAATTGCCGAATTACGCTGCTGATCAGCGCCAGCCGGTTTAAAGGACACGTGCTTAATTGCAGTCCAGGTGCTACAGCGTTCCGGAATTTCTGATTTTGTTCGAAATTATTTAATTACCCATTTTTATATCCGCATACCTAACTATTAAATGCAAACTAATTCAAATTTAAAAATTGACTGAAAAGTTAATTTAATAACAAAATCTAAATTATATAAATAATTCTATTTTTGAATTATGCAATTAGTTCTTGAAGTGAAGTTTCTTGGTCTCTTCATTGAAAATTTTAAACTCGCAAAGTTGCCGCGTGTTTCGGCCCATTCTAGCTCGATAAATCTTGACCACATTGTGGGATCTGCCTGCCAACGCGACGGACGATGTATCTTGATGGGTGCAATTATCCAAGGACGAACGAGGAAGCGGCAGGTGATCCTTGCCCGTAGAAGGTATTAGTAGATATACCGATTTCGTCAGGCCTGTCTGGAGACCGGTAAAAACCTAAACTAGCAAATGCCTAGGATCTTAGGATGTCGGCCGACGTCTGTACCTCTCGCCGACCCATCTGCGCCATTTTCGGCAGGTGAAACAGAATATCGCGAAATGTGAGAGGAGAAAAAGGATTCGGCTATTCGTAGTCGTCGGACCGAGACGAATTTCGCGGCGAATCTCTAGCGGAGTTTTGTCCTAACCGCAGGACCAGATCAATATATTTTTTTGGCGTTTGATAGGTTTAAATAGAGGAATAGGCTAAGGTGGTTTGGCAAATCGTCGGGATGCTAATGTCTCGCGAAATCGATGCTGGTCGAGAAGGCAAACTAGTAATTCTTATATTTATTTTATCATCTTCGTCTTTTTTTATACCCGTATTTCAGATGGCAAATGTTGCACGTAAAATTCGTAGGGGAACCCGGGGCATAACGGGAACGCTAAAGTTTATACAAGTTTACAACGTATTAAAAATAAATAAATGAACTTTGCTTGGCACTAAAATATTCTTTGAAATATCCACTATAAGGAAAATACAAGTTTTACTACAAAAGAATAGTTTGAAAGGACGAAATTATTGTTTTTCTAAAACGTTAGTTAACCTTAGTATGGATTTTATACAGGGCATAATGGAATACCTTATGAAACTTGTTTATTTCTCAAATATTAATGTCCAAAACTTTTTAGAAATGATTTTTTACAACACGCAATATATGTAAAAATGTATTATTACACTTTCAATTAATAATAATTATTACACTTTTCTTATTATAGTATACCTACATTTTTCTCTTTAAAATATAAATGAATATTATTACAATATAGGTAAATAAAAATCAAAATGTGGTGTAATAATTTTTGATATAATATATTGCACAACATAACATGTATACTGATATATCATATGAAAAGGAAAAATAAAACATTTGTCCCGTTATGCCCTGAAATGTACAAGTTTACTTTAGATAATATAAATCATCACAGATAATCGATATTTGCATAGACACTTTACTAAATTGACAAGAAAAGATCATTTAATAACGTAAATATACTTACGGTAATAAAAAATAGAATTTTATCTTTGCTTACCATATGTAAATGTCTTAAAGAAGCTGTAACTCAGTTGCGGAGAGCATAGCGAACGTATTAAATAATTTCTAGCATCTTTCAGCTAAAAATAATATGGAAACTGATAACAGCACGCGGGTAGGGACATCTAAGAGTAATAATTTCCATACATTTCATTACATGGCAGCATCTCTGTAAAGAGATATCGACCATATCCCATTATACCCCGTGGTCCCATTATACCTCGTGGTCCCATTATGTCCCGCCTTCCCCTATGTATATCAAAGTACCCGTCGTGCTAAAAAATATAAGTATGAAGAAATCGGTTATAAATCGGTAACGTTATAACTGCGTATGTGACAGATGAATAATATGTTGCGCCGTGTGTCAAATAAATATTATCACGAGCATTCACGTTAATTCGTGCCGCTGCCGCTTTATCAGCATGCTTTACAAGCTCATGCAGGCCGGACTAGTTATATCGTCCCTGTTATTTCTCTCGCATGTGGAATTAGAGCAGGAACCCACTCAGCTGCAAATGCTTTACATTATAGCGGCAGGTGCCCCATTAAGGAATTCTTGAAACTAGTTCTGCACTCGCGTTGTTGCGTGCTTGCGCTCGCGATCCCCATTATTGGCGGATCGTCCGCGCGACGTTAAATGAATCAGCCACGACCGTTTGACGTTTCGCATCCGCGTCTCTAGTAGGCCCGACGGGGATTTCGTGGATTATGCGGACCCTCGGGGTGCCAATTTTAACTCTTTACGCGCACCGGTGTCATTATACAGAATACATTACGCTGCGAAATCTTAATTGGCAATTACCATAATGCGGCTGTTCTAATTTGTTGCAAATTGCTTCGCGGTTGTTGAGAGACCGATCTATTTCGATCTTTAACATCTCTGCCATTTATCTTGCAACAAAAATTACGTGTACATATATCAGTTACATTTGATATATTAGCAATGTATTCATTTTTTAAATTATTTAATTCTGTGTTTCTCTACTGTAGAATCATCTATGAAATTGTCTCAAATATTTTCATGATGCTCGCGAGCACAAATAATGAAAATAAAGACGCTACGGCTGGAACATTCGTGAGAATCCCGATGTAATAGCACGACAAAGAGTACATCAGAATAATTGCCGTTCTTGCCTCTTACAATCCCCTACCTTTCATCTGCTATCGAGCAGATCGCCGCGCATGAATACTTTGCGAGTAAGTGGTCTGTGGAATTAAAGGAGACTCGCGTTAGTACCAATAATTTACACGCTGTGCGGGTCTTCTTACGAGCGCGATAAAAAAAAAAAACGACGGCGCGCAATCTCTCTTAACGTTCAGCTACAAATTACATTACCGTGGCAAATGGGCTATTACGCGAATTCTCAATCTAGTTCCTCGGCTCGTTCCGCGTCTCAATTATTCGCACGGACAGTTCGTGGCTTCTGGAAGGTATTCTTCGACGAGACGAATAAACGCTTTCAATCTGTTTGTACTTTTCTTACGGGCGCATCATGATAGCTGCCTTTTTAATTTTGCGTAATCAACGTGACGGTGCAATCCCGCGACGACGGGCGTTTCACTGTCATCGAGAAGGTATTTCAATAATAATTGTGAGCGAGAAAAAGTTCTTACGGCTCTCTCTCTCTCTCTCTCTTTCTCTCTCTCTCTCTCAGTTTTTAATTCACATATTGTTACTCCATTTCTTTTCATTTTATTTTATCTTTTCTCTAGGTTTATTTTATCTTTACTTTTGTAATTCTTTTTTATATACATTTTCTTTATCTTATGTACTTTCGCTTCACTATACTATACCATATTGCTTATCATATGTAATAAATTGTAAGACGACCCAACTGGCAAGAGATGGTATTCTATTTATCACTATTTATCAACCATACGGATTGTGGTCCTCTACGAGTGACAAATTTAATATTAATAATGCTAAAGGATCTATAAGATTCTCCCCCTCCCACCTTATCTTATAGATTCTTTAGCATTATTAATATTAAATTTGTTACTCGTAGAGGACCACAATCCGTATGGTTGATACGTAGTGATAAATAGAATACCAATCTCTTGCCAGTTGGGTCGTCTTACAATTTATTACATATGTTAATTATTTACTGGCAATTTAGAACAATTAAAGTTTCTGCATATTGCTTATGTTCTCTATTGTTTTCTAATTTCTTACGCTACGCTTCAGCATGTATGTTCTTAGAGGGCTCGCCCTAGAATGTAAATAAACGCTGTCTCCCTTTCTCCCTCTCTCTCTTCTCTCTGGTTTCTCTCGATTTCTTTCTTTCACATTTCTTCATCAGGTGACAATAGTCACCGCCTGACCGTCTCAAAACGAGTCGCACCGCGAAATTACGAAGGATCACGCTGCAATCTCCGATTTGCAAAATTGTTCACACTTTCCTTCCTTTCGGTGACAAACAGGGAAACGACTTCGTCGCTGTTGACTGTTCAAACACAGACTGCATTACGTCAGCAAATAGCTTATTACACAGTTTGACTCTAGTTTGTGTGCGCGGACGCATTTATTATGAAAGATTACAGTTGCCCGCGAGGTTCTTTCTCCGATCTCGTCACATATAGATATCAATATGAGAATATAACCAAATACATAATTATATTATATATAAATTTAAGAATAGAAAACGTTATATCTATCTAGTGTTTTAAAAAGCATTATATTTTTAGTGTATACAGGGTTTCTTAAATATACATATTACAAGTATCATATGCTGTAGAATGTTTAACCCTTTAAGGCCTAGATCTTTAATTCCGTTTGAGTAAAATTTACTATCACAATAGTGGCTTGTTTAATGGGAACACCATTGTTTTACGAAATGAGATAGAGAATCTAGCCCCATATAGAATCAATCAAGAGTATTATACTGACAGGAACACTACTTTATCAATAGAAAACATTTGGGAAGAACTCAAAGTGAATGTACATAATTATGTACATTGGGCCTTAAAGGGTTAAAAAAAAGATGCGAGCTGTACATTGTTCATTCGATCACTTAAAATGATTACTCGCTCCCGGATTTTATCATGCCGTATTTTTATTGATCGTAGAGATATTCTCGGAGATGTTCTCGGAGATGCCTCCACGGTTTGTTCATTCCGACATCAATTACGCGGTCGCGTCAAGTGTATGCCATTACGCAATTATGTATATTCTAGTGTGCCTTTATTGCTCATGGATAGTCTGCTAGCATTTGAAACGGAACGTTCGACGATCCTGTCTAGTTCCGCAGGCGAGCGAACTTTTTTCAATATCTCGAATTCACACCTGCCGGCCTCCTGATGAGCCTGGAGCTCTTAGCTGAGCCCTCAAGGACTAGGAATAGTCACGATTTTTTTGCACCGTCGACTAATACGTTTTGCACGCTCCGGAGTGTCATCTGCGCAGAATCTCAATGCATTTCTATCCGCCTCGTCCGGCCGGGGACCGAATGATAGACCGACGGTCGTGACTACCATTTTTTTTCTCTCCGCCAAATACGTCTTCTTGGAATTTATATTGCTTCTATTGCAACACTTCTCGTTTATGCGGATTTTTTTCCGTGTGTGCGACTTGAAGAATGGCCGTTCTATTTGACGTTGTCATTATTGTGTAGATTTGTGGTTTATTAAATTATCATTACTTTTGTAAAACACAAAAGACGTAGACTCGTGCGTTTACGCGAGAAACGTCGACAACAATAAATGACGATAATCGTTTTCTCCAGAAAGTTTCGATTCTTGCCCACAGACTGATCGTTTGTCCCGATATTCCCTTTTTTTTCGAAACCTTGCGAGGTTCGTTGCGAAGATCGGCAATAGGTCTAATTCGAAGGAGAGATGCGAGTCCACGCGATGGTCAACACCCGCTGCGAGGGGACGGACTACTTCGGCGGACCGTCTCCCGCAGCGTCGGGACGCCCCGAAAACAATTTCCTCGTCACGCGGAAATAGTTCGGTCCTCGCCACGAGTTGCCTGGGATCGGCTCGAGGCACGTGCCTCGACCGATTCCCACGTGCTGCCTATGGACGGCCGCTTCTTTCTGCCTTCGTATTTTCGACCGTCGCGACTATGAATAGATACCAGGCGGATACGCGGACTTTACGTAACCGTCCACGTGTGAGGGCTCCATTGTCTCCGAAAGTCTTTTTTTTTGCACGCAAGGGTTGTCCTGGCACGAATTTAATTCGTTCAGCGCTGCTTTTTCATGTTCCATCATCTTGCGCATTTTTGAGATAGGAAATAAATTAATAATCTTAATATCTTCTTCTTCTTCTTATGTCTGTTTCTACCAATGTAGATTAACTTTAATCTCGGCTTAATTTACTTTTTATCTTTTTCTAGTTCTAAGAATTAGAAGATTAAAGTTCTAAGGTTAAACCAAGATTAAAGTTAACCTGCATTGGTAGAAATGGACATTAGTCCAACATCGTAAACGATGTGTAGTGATCACCATGGTGCTCCATGGTGATTGTCTTGGCAAAGGTACTCTCAGTGCCATTGCCTTCTGAGAGGTGGTGATCAAATTAAAAATTTGATATATGTTCTGGGAAATAAATGGATTTAAAATTTTGAACCTGGATCTTTTTGGCACAGAAAGCAGACGCGCAACTCTTAAGGCCAATGCACAATAAAAAAATATAAGGAATAAGGAGTAGATATTAGCGAATAGGAATAAGAGGAAGGAAGAAGGAAGAATCTTTCTCTTATTTCTAATCGCTAATATCTGTTCTTTGTTCCTTGTTCCTTATATTTTTTGATTGTGCGTTGGCCTTAACGCCACAATCCCCACATCAATTAATATACATACATTTATAAGTATTCTAAAATCACCAGACTGATATATACATATAGAATAAACTAACTCCGAATTACGTTATATAAAATATAAAATACGATATATTTCTATCGACGCGTATTAAATAACACAAGGCAAGTGTGACCAAGAGTAATGGTACCACACCATTAAAGTTCCTAAAGGCAATCGTCGATGGGTTGGTTGTGAAATCGAAAATTTTTTTCCTACCGCAGCCGTGCACGACCAGACCGGCACGTTAGGTCAGCGTGGCCGGCAACCTTGTCGAGTAATCGATGAAGTTATATGCCGAAAGAGCAGCTGCCCGTCAATCATTGTCCCGAAATCACCGACGTCCAAAGCTACACGCGACGTCGGTTATTTTGCATTCCGTACCGCGTGCGCTAGCACGCTCTAGAACGTATAAGCAGAACGATCTTGAGAGTCTACTATTAATCTTGGCCGGGTTGAGGAGTAGCCATTAATATTAAAGTGAGGTCACCCCCCTCTCCCGTAAGAGAAGGTACCCTTATAAATTATCACCTCCTCGAGCCGTGTCACTCGAAGTGGTTATCTTTTATTGTTAGGGGAATTGTTGACTCGGACGAATGATCGGAACACACGAGATAATTATTTTCTGTACGGCTCGCCCTTCGATCAGAATCGAAATCAAACGAGAGCCACTCGCTCGCTGCAAGTCGGTAAACAGACGTACCGAGCGCTGTCAGGAATCTGTTTGCGCTGCGATGTGGAAAGCTTCGATGTAGCGCCTTCTAATCTTCGAGAAGATAATCAGCGATGGAAAGCCGTTGCCACTGATGTGGGCAAGTAGTTGTAAAGATGTCGTTGCACGATAAACCGTGCGTTATCTTAAATGAAATGCATGTGCGTACTGTTGGAACGACGTTGTTTAAAGCAACAAAGATTTCTCCCAATGAATAGAGCTGATAAACGATTAATGTTAACATGCAGAAGTAAATTTCATGATATTGACATTTTCGAGCTGAGAATTTTATAGCCGATAATCGGATTTTATTCGAGAGAGAGAGAGAGAGAGAGAGAGAGAGAGAGATCGGATACTTGCCGCGGAGATAAAATACGGGTCTTCTTCACGAAACAAGAAATATAATCTTGTACTTATTAATTGATGCTAATTTCGGTGTCATGTAAGATACGCCTTCCGCATACGCCGGGCACGGGTCCCCGTCCTCAGACTCCCGAATCGAATCCTACGATAATGAATGCAATTACGAGTTAATCTACCGTGCGGTATCACGAGATCGCGAGCATTAACGGGCAACTTTCGCCGGCGCGCGCGACCGGTTCCCTTTGAATCCGAGAACCGTGTGTAATCGCTTTTGAGGACGAAGGCTGTCGTATAACATGAATCTTCGACGATTCGGCTGCTCGCATGTCGACCGACTAAAAATTTCGGATCCTCCCTGCGTGCGATGCATGTACCTCTACAACATACACGTAATCAGGCGCGCCGCACAAAATTACGCACGTGTACGGAACGTCTTGCGAAACTATCCTGTCCTCTCACCTTTAGCACGATGGTACAGGAAAAGGTAAAGGTACAATTTTATTGGAAAGTGAATTTACACGCAACAAATCGTCCAGTTATTGCGATTCGTCAGGAATTTTCAAATGTGAAAATCGAATTTCCAGCGCGGAAATTTAATTCGCGCGACCGATAACTCGGCAATAGTTAGCGTTTGACAAATGGCAAGACGAATGTCATCCTGATCGCATCGCGCATTCAGCTGAGGCTTATTTACGCATGGACGCGCGAGAAAATTACCGCGAGGGAATCGGCCTGTATATCGAAGAACACAAGCTGCAATTCGCAATCGCGCACCGCGTCGCACGTTCATCCATAACGTCCCCCGGGACGAGACGCTTAAATCACACTTTAACGAGAAAGGAAAGTCGCGTATTACCGCATTACCATTACCGGATGACGGGGCGGTACCGGCAGGCACGGTAGACCGTTAATTTCCGAACGATTCGTTATGCGACGGAGCATTATGAGGACTCGCGTGGTGATTCGCGATGCGCCGTCGTTGTTGTCCACGCGATTCAACTTGACGCCAGATAAGACGCGGATGCAAATAGAGATTTCCAGCTGCGAGAGATGGATGATGCCGGCGGTGATAAATGGAAGTCGCGGCGCGCTCGCTCGGACGACAGGATGACGACTCTGAATCCTGACGCTGAATGCTGTCGCGGACGTAACCGGTGATCTTTTTAGCGCAACACCTACGCGACGCCCGGTAAACGGCGCATAGCAATCGATGTAGGAAGTTCGAACATCTGTCGAATCTGTCTTTCGATATTACGTAGCATTACTACACGGAGAAAATTTTATATTAAAAATTACTATGTATGGCAGTAGCCGTGGACCATGCTGGAATTATAAAAATTTTTACTATGTTTTCACAAAAGAGTTTAATATAATTATTAATGTAATAACATAGTAAAAATTTTTATAATTCCAGCAATGGTCCACGGCAACTGCCATAGTAATTTTTAATATAAAATTTTCTCCGTGTACTGGGGGGAAATATCTTGACGTTGGCACTATAATAAAGTCTAGACTTCTTGATACAGTAATTAATGGAAGTTTACATTAATAAAAGCTCTATAAGCTTATGCCTTTTTATGTAACGGTTATTAAGTGCGCATATAAATTAAATGTAGAATTAATAATGCTCTCCGGACTTGTTATATCGAGGACAAATGGAGTTTCGAAATTTGCTTTGCGCGTTTAATAATAGAGTGGCGCTCGATGATGTTGTTGCATTCGGCGTCCGTTGGTCATTAAGGTTCCGATATCCATCTATCACTCACAACTCGTTCATTTGTCATTGTCGTCACGCATCGTTGACACCGCTGAATTCTGTTTGGCGTTTCGAGAACAGCGTTTGCGTAACCATTTCCTTCAGTAGCGTACTTTCGATTCCAGATTAATCGACCGCGCTCGGTCGGAGATTAATTTCGGAATTAAGGGCGCTGCGGGGTGCACGCCACGGGACGCGATATAAATTATCGCCGAAATTGCGCCAGATGCTAATGAGCGTAAGGCAGAAGTCTACGTCTCTCGCTTCGCTCGCTACTTGGTCTGGAAGGGAAAACGATTCGCACAGATGCCTCGTTGTCGGTGATTATCCGGCTGCCGGCTGTCGTCCGATTCTGGTCAGTCGAATCCAATGTACGATTGGATTATGCCGGATTGGGATAGTCACTCATCATTGATTTTATTAAGAATCGCTCGCGATTCCAGCCGTAATGCCCGTTAACGGTCATCTCGCATACCGTTTTTTGTCTTTGTCGATAACAGGCCGGTAATTGCTTCGTCGGACAGCGGCGATGCCTCTCGGTCATCAGCCGTGGACATGCGCTGAGCAACGCCGCATTCTCGTCCTGAAAGAATCAAGGTTAGCGGAGCTTCCGCTTTTTGCGATATCCCCGTGCAATCGCCGTGAAAATTCTCGTTTTTCATCTCGCTGACAATCGCGCGGCGTGGTATCTCGAGCGCGAGATTCTTTGGTGTTTCTTTAAGCGATCCAGTTACGCCGCGTGTCGCGCGGATAAGGAAAATCGAAGGATTGGTAGCCAGCAGTTAATTGTCGACATACCAATTAAGCGCGTCATTGTTCTCGCGACGATTATAGTTTTTTCTGCTTTCACATTATCAATGGCTGCAACTTATCTGAAAGTTCTACAGTTTTAGATGAATTTATATTTTTTAATATACATTGACAAAATTGAAGAAATATTAAAAATATTCGCGTTTTTCTATTCGAAAAGGAGGGAGTTTTTTATATGGCATAACAGTTTGCGTATTTTTTATTGTGTCAAGTACAAGTATCGATTTAGATATTCGATAAGGAACGTTGAAGGCCATCTGTTTCTCGTCATCTTGATACAATCGGCGAACATAGAACGAGGAGCTATCAATTATATTTCACGCGTCAATGATGAATTTGCGAAGAAAGCACAACCACTTATCTCTAACGGCCATAATTCTGACGCATAATTCTGATCGAGATATCAAGCCGACTATCATCGTCGATAAATGATTTACTCGCGCGCGCTTTCTTCTTCGTTTCTATGATTTATAGCGCGGCTATAAAATCGCGAGAGAGAGACGTGTCTTTTTATCGAAATTTATCTATACAAAAGATATCGGCTTAAATTATATTATATATTCGAAAAGATATCGGCTTAAATTATATTATTATATTCGAAAAGAGACATAATGAATGTCAGAAAAATGTGGATATTCTGGCTTCATAAATAACGGCAGTTTTTGAATTAAAAATCCGAATATGGGGCAGAATTCTGTCGGTTTAATGAAGGGTCAGTCGGACTTTTGAATATTGATGCAGACAACCCAGGCCTCGGAAAGGAAGCCTGCCGTGCTTGTGACGACTGAACTGGTCGTATCGCGCGATCAGCGATCATTATTCAGACGTTCAATTAAAGACTCGCTGGATCTCTAATTCGGTCGGCGCCGCGAGATTATTCCGATATCTTTTGTATCGATTGCTTCCAGGTGGGTCTGTCGTTTCACCGTGTGTGATTCACAGGGACGGATTCAGCATAAGAGAAATAACTTTTACTCCAACGAGAGTACAGTTATGATTCCAAGTGTGTTTATTTTTTTATCATATTTAGATTATTTGCCGTATTCTACACAGAAAAAAATAATATTCTTGATTTAAGAATATCTTTAGTTTCAATTATAGAAATCTTGAAATGAGATTATATTGCGTTAAACGAAGAAAACTTGCTTGAATGAAGTCATTTTATATAGTTCAACCAAGAAAAATATATGAAAATATGAATATATGAGTATTTTTGAGTATATAAGTTTTAATTTGACACTACCCTTTTTTCTGTGTATGACTATTTAATAATCCGTATGATTGATATTCGCGATTGTTTTGAAAGAAAAACGGATATATTCATCGTGATCCTTTTGAATGTTCCACGCCGATATTATTGATCGTGTTGGAGCACGGCACGAAAAAATCTTTACAATCGCTTCAAATGGTATAACGGTGCGTGATGTAACTCTGGAGAGGTTGCCTCTCGAGAGGATCCACGCAGTACATAAATCTATTAGGGCCGACAAGTCGATATGTAAAAATGCTCCTAGCCTGTTGGATCTAGGGGTCCAATCCGCCCCTGACAGTGCATCATCCATTGCCAGGCGGCGGGCGAGCGTGGGCGCACGTCGCCGTATCGATCTCGGGCTCTCTTCGAGGATTTCAGAGCACACCGTACTCTGCTGGGTGGTCTCCGAGGCGCGTACAACAATGAATCATATCTCGAGGAAAAGGATTTCGGTGTGACACGGGTACCGGCCCGGAATGCTCAGTGCGGAGGACACGTGAGGACCGCGTGTACCCGGAACCGCGATCGGACGATCCTCTTGTGACTCACGATAAACGAGCTGGATAACCGCGCATACCCGGGCCAAACTTGCGAGCAAGACCACTTATTTTTAACCCCTTTCACGAGGGGGCCTGTTCGTGACTCGAAATCGAATGGCATCGCATTATTCGTGCCTGTCGTACGATAAAAGTACAGAGAAACGGCGGAGTCGATGCAACAATTTAATCGTAAATTCCTCAATCGAGACCATGCTGAGAAAATAAATTTTACGATTAGAGAAGTCTTGAGACGCGTGATACACTATCTACGTGTCCCAACGGTTACGTTATTCGTTTGCGTTCTGTTGTAATTTTGATTCCATTGAATTCCGAGACAAAGATAGCCGTAGGGTTCCTTTGAAGCGAGCGTCCAGCCACTGGAATTACGCCTCGCACGGAAGTACTGTCGTGGGTCTTCCGAGCGAACACTCTCCCGCAACGACCAGACACAGCGAGCGCCTAATTTAATTAGGTGCTCGCTGATAGATTTCAATCAGGCTCGTACTGCCAGCACTGCGCTCGTTTCGGTGTAAATGTACGGGAGTCGCTTCGATCTACACGTCCCTAAAATTTAACGAGCTACCGACCGTCCACTTTCAGACTCCCGCAGCATGTCATCCTGTGTCTTCCCTCCTCCGTGCTGCAATTAATTAGTCCTCCCTCCGTTGTCCCTTTGCGCGACCGTCCACCCTTGGTTCCCTCGTAATTCGACCTAGGGGGAATCACGGGGCTGTGGGTAGACGTGACCTCCGTGAGCAGCCGGGTCCCCGCGAGTGGATCATAAGCGCCGTCGTCGCTTTTCTTTCACGTCGCCGCTACGCGTCGGGTTGATCGATGAAACGTAGACGTGCGGAAATTCGCCGTCGCGACGCCGGTCGGTATAAACGGCTCTCTCGTGCGCCTCGCCTCGCAAATAGGCACTTCCGCCGGGTGCGAGAAAGTGTGTCGTGTAGATTAAATTAAGCCCGCTTTTTGCGGGGCTCCGGAGCCCGACCGCTTTCGCAGCAGTCGCAGTTATCCTCGAGGCACCGCGCCGTACAGAGTTAATCAAGCTGACAGTTCCCCTTATGCTAACTAATTTGCGCCAGTTTTTTGCGGGCTTTCGCCCTGAAATTACTTCGCGCCCGCGTAACCCGCGCATTTGCGTCTCGTTGCCGCTTTGTATTCCTTTGGCGAAAGTCGGTGCAAAAAAGTTTGCGATGATCGAGATAATGTGCGACCGTAATTATCTTACCAATAATAACGTTTCGCAATGATAGGCATCGAGAATATGACAAAACATTGATCACGTGCATTACATTGCGTTCTCGTTTGATCGCTCAATCTTTTGCCTTTAGAGGAAATTAACGTATCGCTGTGGTGGACGTTGCATGAAATCGATTTAAATAAATCGCATGCCTTTACGGATACTTACGTGTCGTAAAAATATTTGGATCGAGTTATCGATTCAATCCTTCACGCAGCGGGACTCCAACGCCACACGATAATTCAGAAGAGATTCAGTTAGCCTTAATTCTGCAGCCGTCAGCCTTTGCGTGCGTTTCGAAAAATGATGAAAGTTACGGTGACGCAACGCGGATAATTGCAGTTCTTAAATCCCGGATAGAGAGGAATCCGAGATGGACGAGGGCGGATTGCTGGAAAAGGGGCAAGGGAGGAATGGAGCGGGTGATGGTACCACGGGCAGCTGGCGAAAAGGCATTTATTGCCCGTTGCACCATTTTACGGGTTCTTAATTCCTTTGCCGGCGTTATTCCGACGATAGGAAACGGCTCTCAAGAACGCCGCTAGGTCCTGGCAATCCTTTAGAGAAATTCACACTACCCTAAACACCCCTCTACACAATGCTACTGGTGGGCTTTTATATCTCAGAAGCCGTTCTTTGTTGACACTTCGCTTCAAGGAGCTACGTTCTTCTAACAAAATCATCCCTTCTGACAATTTTAGTTACGGTGACATTAGTGAAGTGCTCAGACGTCTTATATAACGCTTTATAGATCAACTGATACAACTTGTTAAATCTACAACTCGCACATATATGTGGGTGTAGCAAGGAAGAAGTTTCACTTTGGTTAAAATATTGTCATCGTTATTCTAGTCATAATTATTACTGCTATTACGTTTCTTCAAACACCTCGTCGATTCGTTTACAATCTCGTTAAAGCAGTTTCGGAAGCAATCAATCTCGTTGAATCATATGACAACTCGAACCGATAATTGTTTAGGCTGAACTAACGATAACCAATGGCCCAGAAGAGTTATAATCCGGTACCGCCGAGTAGAAACTAGCACGTAGTTGCGAGGAAGGTGTTACCGATCTTAAAGACCGGTCTGTCGCGATTTATGCGTGAAAATTATCCACCGATGTATTTATAGGGTGATAACGAGAACCCCGAATGCGTGCTAATAATCATCTTTAATCGCTGTTAATTAATCTATCCGACGAGAGATGATTATTAAAGTCTTCGCGTAATGGCGCGGAGATTGCAATTTGCACGATAACATATTAAGACATTACTAAAAATTGTTCTGGATTTCACCGACGGAATGCATGATTGGTAGTCCTGTTACGATGCAAAACCCGTTCGAATCTTATAAAAATGATCATACTTACGTTCTTCAAGTTAACGGTGCTAGAATAAGATAGCAGACATAAGATGACATATGTTCTTTAATTAAACTTTATCATTTCATTTTTTGTATAAATTGAAAAAATACGTTGATGATCGACTTTATAGAATAAATTAATAATTTCCCGAATTTATGCCATTTTCGTTTTGGCTTAGGTCTTTTTGATGACTCCATACATGACGTTTTGTAAAAATGACGGTTTCTGATGAACACATCAAGATATTATTAACGTGCGTACATTTTGGAGCACGATTTGCATATGCAACTCTTACGTGCAGCCAAGCATATCTAAGACTGCAAACGCTGACAGCAAGGCCGACGGTGATGTAGCAAAAAATAATGAGATTAAATGCATAAGTTACGCGGAAGTCTGTATAATGAAGAGGATAAATCATGCAATTAGCAATAGGGCCAGTTACGCGAGCCGTAATAAATTTTACAAAAACGTGGAGACATAAAGATGCTGATAGCGTTTTGTAGCGGACTGCCTCATTTCCTTGATAAGTTAGATCTAGTTAGATCATTATATCGATCATCGATCACTGTCAACATAAATTCTTGAAGTTAATATCTTCTTTTATAATTAAATATCTACTTGGAAGCACAGAAAAGATAGTAGATCTCTTTTACAAGTTAATGAAAAGTCAATGAATTTTTCTTAAGCATTTTGATTTATTTCATTAGATTTATAGATAATGAAGATATTACATTTTTGTTGTTGCATCTACAGCACTATCTAATGATCGTAGAAATATATGTGGAATTCGATCGATTCTTGCGGTTAATATCGAAACTAATAAAATTGCTTTACTTTCCTAACTATACTGTATTTATATAGATATAACTTTTAGTTAATTGCGATATTATCGTGGAAGTATCGTTTAGTTAATTGCGATATTATTCGTAGAATAATATGTATCTTTTTTATTGAAAAAAATAGAACTTCTTACTTATTGCAGCTATTTGCAATATTACTACCGGTTTTAGATCGCTGATCATTTTACAACTATTTATCTCCTCGAATATGTCGCTCGTACTGTACAACGAAAGCAAAGTATCGTTTAATAACGAAAAATACGACTAATGTACTAAAGTTAAAAAATTCTGATTTTTGCTGGTTATCGCCGTTTTATAAGCTTGTAAAACAAGCTTCTAGCATCGAGACGGAAAGTGCTCTCATCGAAAATCATGTTTGACAGGTATGAGCTGCGAATGTCGTCCACCATAAAAGACACAATAAAGTCGCGATTAGACGCTGAAGAGACATGTTTTATGTCATTCTTCGTGAGATTTCGTTTTTACGAGGCGAGCGCGTAGCTCGTAACACGGGCAGCGACGAGTACGCGACCAACGAAGGCGCGAGTAGTTACCCGAGGCCGGCTGACCGGTAACGTTTCTTTGAACGATAAAAGTAACGTTGATTGCTGCGCGGTCGCGGAGTGCCGCGGCACAATGCGATTTCAATTTTATTATGCCAGCTGCGGGAGATAACCGCCGCCGGCGGTCGTAACTCACGCGGTATCCTTTAAGCTGTCTTCACGGTGAAACTGTGTCAAATCGGTAGAATAGCCCCCGCCGGATTCCTCTTCGTGCGGGGAGCATCGGCGTCCGATATAGAGGTAAAGCCACCGATAATAACGCCACGGAACGCAGACCGCCGGAAGTTCGCCTGCTCTTTCTCTCCTTTCCTCTTTCTGTCTGACACAAATCGAGGATTTACCGCGATTCAGTCTCTTTCGCTTGCGCAATGCAGGATCATAAGTAGGTCTTTTTCATTGGTAATTGATCGCGAAATCGATCTTACGTGTTAGGAGAATTAGGGAAGTGATCCAAGGTAGATATAAATTAATTTACAGAGTTATTCCTTAATGTTATAAACGTTAAGGTATTTTTCAGACAAAATAATACGTAAAATTTAAACGGGTCTTTTATTTCTCGCATTATTCAAATGCCAGCGTACACAAGCGGGCCTAATTGAGCCCCGTGCTTAGTATATAGAATTTTAATTGAGCCATCGATTCCCAAATGACCGCAGCGAATGCGAGCAGCTTGACAAATATCCCTGGCGCATAACGGCAGGCAGCCGCCACCTTCGAAGCAGAAAGAGGAGCGTCTGGCAATTTATTTAAATACGCGCATTGATATACAAATGGAACGTAATTACTGTTAACGCGCACGAACGCGAATATCCATAGCCTCGCAGCGATCCCGGGATTTCAAATCGTCGGTCGATTAATATCCATCCGGCGAAACCACCTGGCCCCGTGTAATGGCCGCACGGGGCCCGCACGGGGCCCGCACGTTACATAGTCGAGTACAATAATAAATAATTAAAGCCGCGCGTTCGCGCGACCGCGCGCGTCTCTCGTTTCTTTGGGCCGGCACCGAAATTACTTGAGCGTGAATATCCCGAGGAGATCTCGTGTCGCCCGACTTAATTAGTTTTGCGCTCGCATTAATGGCGGTCGCGTAATCTCGCACTTTATTGCTCTTTCGGCAGGTGGATATCCGAGAGAGTGAGAAAGAGAGAGAGGGACGTGCGAGCACACGAGATAGCTCCCGTTATTAAGCTATTCCTCGGGCGATTAGCCACCGACGTTGGCGTCCGCGATTTTTGATTCGACACAAGCTGGCCCGACCAGTGATCGGGGAACGCGCTAAATTGCACGCCGTAGGGCGAATTAAAACGATTGCCTATACGTTGTGTATCGCCGCCGATGAAAATTTCGAAGTTCATCTTGCGCGACGTTGGTAGAGGGTAGGGGAAGATTCATCGGGAGTAGTACTGCGTGCTCGTATCCCCTACAGCACAAAATATTGCTAAAAGATTGCAGGAATATTTCAATAGTGCGACATATTACAAATATTGCTAGAATATTATAGAAATATTGTAATATTTCAAAAACTTTAATATTTCACAGGAAATGTTGCAAGATATTACTGCAATATCATAATTCAATAACATACATTGTAATATTCTAGAAATATTACAATATATTTTAATTACGTATTCGGATATTCTAGGACTGCCGCTAGATAGTGCCGTTTCTCGAATGTAAAATTTGTTGGGCTGTCTATATAACCACAGCTCGGGCATGTCATAATTTATGCATGGTTTATGCATACAATTAGTTCGAGATATGATTGTGTCTTTGCACAAAAGAAATTAATTAGCATAATATTTAGAAATTTGGTATTTAGAAACATTTAGGACATTATCTGAAAAAATTGCATTAACGTTTCAGGAATATGTATACAATATTGTAAAAATATATATTTTTTTAAATATTTTAGGATAATTGTAGGAATATTGCAAAATATTGTTTCAATACGGACATAGAAATGTTGTTACAAGTTTTCAGAAATATTTTGTGAAATATTTCAATCTTACAAAATAATATTCCTGCAATGTTGTAGCAATATTTCATGCTGTAGGGGTATGATCGCCCCGGGATCGATCTCGTGAATCTGTCATGGTGCACGAAACGCTTCGGCAGTGTCGAACTTTCGCTTTTACTTTTGCTACGATATTGCGAAGTTACTGTGCGTGACGTGAGAATTCATTTAATGAGAAGAAGCAATTAAGAGGAACCGCATCCGTTGCTGCATTCTCATTTCACGTTTTGTTCCGTGCATCAAAACCATCATGACGTTCAATTTGTCTCCGTTCTTCGTCCGCGCCGTCTTCGTAGCTTGGTCATTGCGCGTTTTATTGTCGATTATTTGTTCTTCCGGACGAAATTACATACCAAGCATACCGATCTCGCGGGCCAAGAAGAAACGTAGTAATTGCTTTTAGCTGTTACGTGAGAGCGCGCCTGAGCGTACTCAGGTATACAAATGTCGACAACACAATGTTGCTGGAATTGTGGATGAGACGCGCAAAACGTTCGTCATTCCGTGCTGCTATGGTAATGAGAAACGGTATTTTTTATCCGCGCCACCTGGCATTCCTTCTTGCTGCTTTGTACGGACTTGCGAGTGTACCGATGATTCTCCTGTAGTCCTCCGGAACTAATTAACTTGTCGCTATGGCGGACACCGGCCACGTGATGCATGACGTTGATTGAGTTCTGACTGCAATTTCAATAAGTCTGTCAATATCTCTGGAATTAGGTATACGTGATAAGAAAATGATGTGCATGGTCTGCATCATAATATATCAGAGGGTGGAATCGTTTTCAGTGTCGCGTGAGAGCGTCCTCACACGTACATGTTAAAGTCACTATATTTATAAAGTACCGCAATTGAAAAGTTGTGGCACGTTGGAGCCAATATGGCGGTCGAAAATCCTATACGTTTCTACACTTAGGGTTGGTTTATAATAGCCGTAACCGTAAAAATTGGCCAATCGTAGTCGATTTATACAAGAATTGGCCAATACCAATGGCCAATTTTTACGGTTACGGCTATTATAAACCTTTAGATTTGAAATAGCCGCGTACTGGAGCCAAAATGGCGGCACTATTGCGGTACTTTATAAATATAGTGACTTTAGTACATGTACGTTTCTCACGCACTCTCGCGGGCGCTTTACGGCGGATAAATTGTACGGGATGCGTGCGTGATTTATATACCAAGTTTTCAGGAAGTCGTGCGAGTACAAAGCGCTCAGCTGCCAATCAGCGGCGAGCCGGAGTAAAGATGTTACGGCGGTATCGTGCACGCCGGTGAGCGTTTCTCTTGCTGACGGTGCTCGACATCCGGTCGATAAACCGCGCTAAAAACCGCGCCGCCGATCTCGCGGCTCTCTAACGGATGGCGCACAGGAAAAACGAAGCTAATGATAACGCGAACTTTTCGTTTCGACGCGTTTCCTGCTGCTGCACCTCGGCGTTTTTTCTTGGGAATGCTCTCGGCCGCGTCGCGGGAGAAACACAGATTGTAACGCGGTCGAATTTCTTTGTTTTGGTTTTCCTCGCACTTTCTTCGATAATATCGAAATTACGAGCATAATTGACGGCTCCGTGCACTTGTGATAATAAACTGATCAAACAATTTCTCCCTATTCAATTGTTTTTTAACAATCATAGTATTGTGGTATATAACCAATTTTATATTTCTAAGAAAACTGATTCAACACAGTATATAGAAATATGGGCTCTTTACGGTCGAGCTGAATCTTTTTTGCCTATTATTACTATAATATTACTATTTCCAGCTCTAGTTAAAAAAGACTGCGTTTCAAGTCCGAAAAGTAATCGGCGCGTAGTTGGCTGAGCTATGAAGTGTATATAAATTCACCAGGGTTGGGAAAGTTACTTTATAAAAGTATCTAGTTACAGTTACAGTTTTTT
>NJRP01000001.1:1377666-1404315 GCA_003063835.1 Aphaenogaster floridana
AAGTTAGAGTTACCGAAAAAAAGTAACTGTAACTGTAACTTCGTTACAAGTAACGAGTTACTTCCCAACCCTGAAATTCACACAATAAAATATTATTAGAGAGAGAGAGAGAGAGAGAGGAGAGGCAAAAAAAATCCAGCCCGACCGTAAAGAGCCCATATTTCTATACATTGTGTTGTTTACTTATTTGATCTATATTTATTTATTAAGAACTGATTCAAGTTTTTTGACTCTTCCACTCTGTAAAGTTCTCTTCACTGACTCATATATACTCATTAGGAGATAAAGAAATTCCTGTGCTAAGCCCTATGGCGTCTACGGGAATGGGTGAGGACTATCGGTTTTATTTATGTAACGGTCGAGCAAACAAACATCATTGGAACGAACTTACCCTTACCAATTATCGGACGTGGCCGAACCCTCTCACGTTCTGGATTCGGGGTACCCCACGAGCAGCGCAGATAAGCTAAAAGCAAGGAAGCGACCGCACGAATCCACGCCGATCGCTCATGTATATTTATGACACGTGCGATTCCTCCCGTTGCGACGCGTGACAGTCCGCCTACCAATGCTAATGGAGTTTCGAAACGAACGTAAGTCCCGCTGACGAAGATCTATGTAAACGAACGGCCGAGGTGACCGCAAAAGCACGCGCGGTGCCAAGTATGAGGTAAAACCGTGACTTTACGTCGTCCGCAAAGAGAACACTGATAGCTCACTTCTTCATTAACGACAGCTTCGTGTGGGATGTCGAAAAATAAGCTACTAAAAATAAACATTGCGCGTCAAAGAATATCTTTTTGCAAGAAATTTATGAAGCTATGCGAGGGGGATTGGATTATATCGTATGTTCTCTTCAGAATACCTAATGCGAGGAAAATCCATAATATACAGGGTGTCCCAGACTTACTGTATCACCTGTTAATGGCAGGTTCCTGAGATCATTTGAAGACAAAAATCCTAATACCAAAATGTCGAGGCTGCTATAGTTTTTAAACGGGAAAGGTTCAAAGTTCACCAATCGGCTTGTCAAAATTTCGCGCGCTCAGGAACGTCGCATGTCGAGAGAGCCCTACCACAATACTTGAAATTGTTATTCGCTTTATTTTTTTGTACACTGTTCGCAAGATTGACAATTATCGAATGATAATAGTTTCTAAATTGTCGTACGGAAACGCGACGTGTGTCGAACTGCAAAGCATTCATGTGAAGCGTGTCGCGGACAAGTAACGTTTCTCATGTAATGACAGAACAGTGTACAAAGAAATAAAGTGAATAATAATTTCAAGTATTTCTATCGAGCTGAATATCAAGTGTTGTGGAAGGGCTCTTTCGACATGCGACGTTCCTGAGCGCGCGAAATTTTGACAAGCCGACTGGTGAACTTTGAACCTTTCCCATTTAAAAACTATAGCAGCCTCGACATTGGTATCAGAAACCTGCCATTAACAGATGATACGGTAAGTCTGGGACACTCTGTATTTGACATAATTAAAAATGTTTATCAGATACTCGTTAATAAGAGATCATTTTGAATATCGTGTTGCAATATTTTATCGGTATATGGATTTCTTTTCTTGTTATTATTAACTACAATTAGGAGTATAACACGCGTAGAAAGCCACACAATCTCTGCGTACGAGCGAGAGGCAGAGAATCCATAATCAACTGCTGTAATTTTCCATTCATAATACCACGAAATCGATAAATTATTATACAACATCTATCCCCGATGATTAATGGCCGCGATCGAAGCACCTCCGCGCCCTTACATCGCCCATGGATCACTACCACGTATACGCGCGGTCGAACACGTTACCTCTTACCACGAACGATATTTCACCCATCTAAACCGTTCGAATATTCATTAATGAAACACACGCGGGGTGTGCTCGCACGTTGATGGAAAACACGGCCGTTAAAAAGTGGGTGCTTAAAAAGGATCCCTACGAAGGGTTCGGCGGGAAAGGGAGACAGCGGGACTTAACGTGGCGCCTACGACGACGTTTCCACCCACGCGATCTTCCCAGGATACGCGGATAAAGCGGGGATTCCTTTCACGGATTCATTAATATCCCGCGTTATTAATAGAGGACACGCTCTGGGTATAAAGGGCCCATAAATACGGCGGCGGGGGGAACGCGAGTGTGGGTGTTCGGTGGCCGCCCATGTCGATTGGCGTGCGGTCCGCCCGAAGTAACAATTTAATTACAGCACGGGTCCGATATGTATAGCAGCCACCCACGGTAAATTGATTTCGCCACGGTATTAAGCCGGCGGACAGCCTCGGATTTATAGGAGCCCGGATACGCATACCCGGCAGCGCTAAACGGTAGTCGGCGAATAGAGTTCGCCCGTGTTGTAATTAAGGAGTTCCTGCGAATTAGCGAATTCGTTCCGAGTCATATGTACCGTGTCGGATGCTCATTGTTTTTGCGCCGCGATACGCGTATCTTATTCGCTGCGGGAAAATTTCGAGCGATTCTCGTGCGTTCTCGGCCGCGTTTCGTGCAAAGAACCATCACAGTATCACCATGTTCGGGAAATGTACGCTGAAATGTACAATATGTGGTAACAATAATTATTCAAGATAGTATAGCACTATATATATATATGTATATGTATATTAGATATTCGTAAATTATAACTTTTATTTTACAAAAAGAAATTTTTATAAAAAGGAATTTATTTAAAAGTAAATAATACATAATAAAAATTAGTATTCATATATCATAAATCAATACACTGAGAAAAATGGTCTGATTACATGAACAAGACATATCTGATAGAATGCATTCTGGTGAGACAAAACAGAATTTCTGGTAGTCGTGATTGGACTCAATTTTTTGTAACTAGAACGTTTGATAGACTTAACTATAAGGATTTGATTAGTATTTTCCAGTTGGATTAAAATAAAACTTCTAGTTACAAAGAAACGTGTAGATTTCTGGTTAACGTTACCCGCAGAGCACTCTAGCAGTTTTATTATTGTGCGAGTTGGGCAAACATTAACAAGAAATGGTATATTTAACAGGAAGAAATTAATTATGCTCATCTGGTAATTCCTAAAAGAATTCTGATTCGTTCATTTTCCAACAGACATACTGGTTGAATCTAACAAAATTCCAATTAATACAATCAAATTTTGAACACAAAATTCTTCGACAGATATTATTATGTTCTTATCTATTAGATATCATTTAATACTTTGTCAAAATCGTGGTATCATTTTATCAATATTTAGGATAACGTTTTTCCAATAGCGATGCTTAAAGTTATAAAGATTATCGTAAACGTGATAAGGAGCGTCCTGTTTCATGTGCCAGTGAACAATGAGCGTTTTGCGAGAACGACGCGCGTGCAAAATGGTTTTTTTTGGTTTCGCGATATTTTTACAAAATGCCTGTCCCGAAACCGACACGAGAATGATGCTTGTGTCATAACGGCTTTTTACCTGCCATGTACGCGATGATTTATTAATTCTTATCAGCCAGTGCGAATTTTCTATACAGATTTCATTTTTATTTCATTTTCCTGAGTACTGTTGATTTTAAATTCTACATATTACTAAACTTTTCTCCAGTGGCGTAGCTAGGGGGGGGGGCGATTAGGGGGATAAATCCTCCCTCCCGAAATTTTAGAACCAAATATGAAAATATAAAAATGAAAGGTTGAAACCCAAGAGAGAAATGAAATGGTTTTTATTAATGGTTATTATTAATGAAATGAAGAATTCTTAAAGCCTACCTTAGGAATACAATGAGTGAAGTAAGGCTTAACGGTTTGACACAAATGTACATTCACAAAATTAGACTTTTTCGATTAACATAGAGGAGGTACTCGATAGATTATCTAAAAAAAAACTAGACGCATGCTTCTAGTTTAATATTGTTATCTTATTTAATTAAAAAAGTTATAAGTTGTTCTGTGGATTTTTTTTAAATCCCCCCTCCTCCCGAAATAAAATCCTGGTTACGCCCTTGCTTTTCTCTCTCCTTCAAGACCATGGATGACTCATTTTCAGGCAAGAAGCGTCCAAAACATCTCGTGTTCTGGATATACAATCCCGGTTCCCGCAGATTCAGGACGAGAGAGCCGGATACCGTTGACCATAATATATGGAGATTGTCGAGGCGTTTACAAAGTCGGCCATGCAATCGATCGATCGAGAGCGATTTTTTTCCGGTACATAGCTTAATCGCGCACGCCTCGACGAGGCAATGAAACTGGTCATTCGAGTGATGAGGTAATTTACCGCGACTCGCGCGGTGGAAAGCGGGCGTAATGTGTCCAGATTTACTTCGTTACAGAAATTGCACGTTGTTACATCCTCATATCGTTACTGCGCAACACGTTCGTGGCTCTTCGTTTCACCGTCGTGCATCGCGCTCGTCCAAACGATCCGAAACGTCAGTGACACAGATTCAGCGCTTCAACCGCTTGCACCCTGCATTCTGTCACTTCCGGCCCGGTTACGAAAGATCATTGTACCTGCCGATGCAGCGATGGCGCGGCGCGTAGGAGACCCGTAGGGCTCGCTTAAGAATAATTCCCTCTGCAGTCGGCACGTTTATTGTACCCCGGAATGAATGGCCGATAGAGGGGCTTAAACCCTAATCCACGGTATTAAGTAAAACCCGTCCACGTTTTCCGGGCGATTCATACCCGGGCACCGTGTATCGACGAACGGGGACAGGTAGTCTCACCCGCCCGTGTGAGATCTATATCGCGCACCGTTTTCACCGAGGAACCATCCGGGATTACCATCGGCTTCGCTCGCGCTCGAGTAAATATTTGTCCTTGTTACACTCTCGTGTATCGTCCATGCGCGTTCGCGGGCGGTAAATTCCCAGTCTCTCGACGCAGAAAAATATATATCCGATCCGAGGATTTGCGAGATCTCGGCCAGAGCCCCGTTTTCCTTTGAAGAGAAAAGGCGAAAGAAGAGCGAGAAAGAGAGGTGTAAAGGGCCAGGTGGTGACGTCGAGCTGTGCGAATGAATGCAAGAGAAAACGGCGCAGTCGACGAAACGACCGTTTCAAAGATTCGTCGCGTGCATGTAACTGCGCGCACGCGGTAGAAAACGATCGCATTCATCCCTAATTTAGCTTAATTATTAATTAGGAATATCATTTGCCTCTTACTTGCGCGGTACTCTCGATAATCGAAAGATGCGTGCATGCCAAATGTATTCGACAACGGTATAATTTCCTGCACAACCATTACGCGTAATTAAATATCGCAAAGGCTCACTTATACGATTCCCCAACTTGCTTTTGCTCCGGTCTCAATTTTTTCGGTGGCAGCAGCACAAATTGGGACCTCAAAGCGGACTCGCGGTTGCATCAAATTATAGTCAGTTCAAGGGACAGACTTCGGACCGTCGAGCCCAACGCTTAATTAAGACAGAACCGGATAGGATTTTAAGATTTTAATAAGCGAGTCGGTAGCGGCCTTCCACCGCGACTGAAAACAGAAATTAAGCAATTACGTCATTATTAAGAAGAAGGTACGACTCATCGCGACAGGTTAGACCGGATATTTGTTGCTGTCTCGTCGTCAGAGTTTGTCTAGACTGGCAAATGCGTGGCGGGTAATTATATTGTTTTAGGCAAGCCTTCGTGGTTGGTCTGAACCGTGCTTAAGTCCCCTTAAATCCCCCGTACGACATCGTTTTCATCCCGGAGACCTTGATGAGAACCAAAGATAAACGCTCGTGCGCTTAAACGAGCTGTGTCCGCGTTCTACTGTAGGAAACGCGCTAATAAATTGCACGTCTAACGAATGTAGAAAACCACATTGTAAACACTGCGTGTTAGAAAGATTTAGCATTCTATAAAATCTGCCAGCAGCCATAAGACGATAAAATATCTTCGCTTGCGCCGTAGGTAATAAACATTTTATTGTTTTATGACGTTTGCAGTGCCTGCGAAATAATGCAACGATTAATGTCTTCTGTGAAATTTCGTAACCAAATTTTCATTTCAATAAAAACGTACGTTAAATTTAATTTACAAATTTATGTTTGCTTTATAAATATAATTAAAATATTTTATTAAAAAACATTTATCAATTTCAAATGTAATTTATTTTTCTTTACAGAATTCGGTAATGTGATGGTATTATTGTATTTTGCTAAATTAGATTACAGTGATTTAATATATTGAATCTCATATATTTTACTCTCCAAAACAAATTTCTAGCCGAATTTATCACTAAACCTACCACCGCTGGTCAAATGACCGTTTTTAAACTTTTGATTAACACTAAAACTACCACCGTCGATTAAATGACCGTTTTTAAACTTTTGATTAAAAATTCTACATTCAATGTTATCGCTTTTCCTTAATTGACTTCACGACTTTTTCTTGATATACATATAATCTGGTTCGGTAGAAATAGGTATATATAAATTGTTGGTAGCATTAGTGTTAAAGAACAGTACTTCCCGGTAAACAATTTTTCATATATAAACATATATAAAACTTGTATAAACATATATAAACATAATATATAAACATATATAAACATATATAAACACATGTATAAACATATATAAACATACATAATTATGTATCAAATATGTCCATACATAAAATTGCTGATATATAACCATATATAACTTTTCTATATATATATAATTATATATGAAAAATTTTATGTATGGACATATTTGATACATAATTATATATGTTTATATATGTTTATATCTATTTATGTATGGTTTATATATGTTTATATATATTTATATATGAAAAATTTTTTACTGGGATATTTATTTAATGTGGTCTCTTTAAGCGGTTTGTTTTCATCTCTTTGAATACTGATGCTTTGGTGGTCGGTCAATGAACAAGCATTTCTGAAGGCAGCTGGCGTAATGACAAGACAAAGTAGTTTTGGCGTGAACAAAGAAATTCGCTATTTGTTGCCAATAATGCCAATAATCTCGAGAAACTGCATACCTGAGTGATTTTACGAAAAACATAGAGAAAGCAAAGGGAGAATACGTCGACCATTAGGCGGTGTCCGGTCTTTGTTCGTAATCCGTGTAACTTCCCTTCGGTCGGCGTGTCATACAACGAGCTTCTTTCAGGTTTGAACTTCAAAGAAATGTATTACAGAGCTAATCGTTATGCATTCCGAGCGGACGTTTCAATAGCATCTTTACAGTCGAAATGTGATAGTAGTAGGCGCAAGGAAAACGAAAAGGAAAAGAAAGAAAATAAAGAATTTCTTTCACGATACCAGTAGAAAGTTATACCATTCCTCACAGCGTAGCATTTGCGTAATTGTGTAATATCGCGGAACGGCAACTGGCAGGTACGATAGGCGTAATCTTTGTTAAATTCCGCAAAATAAAAGCTCTGTGGAGCTACTTGCGAATGCAAAATGAGGACGCTCAGAAGTACGACGACGGTTCCCGGTCCTCGTAATTCGCGGGCATAGCGAATTACAAGCATTTGCTGACTATGAAGCGTAATCTTTGTTAAATTCTATTCCGCAAAATAAAAGCTCTGTGGAGCTACTTGCGAATGCAAAATGAGGACGCTCAGAAGTACGACGACGGCTCCCGGTCCTCGTAATTCGCGGGTATAGCGAATTACGAGCATTTGCTGACTATGAAGCTGTCAGACCAGGAAGCGATCGCTGCGAGCGATTCCTCTCGTTATGAAAGCCAACCATACTTTTGATTCTTCACCGGTGCAAAGAAGTGACCGGTTAACGAACTAGCGTGCTCGCCTCCGACGAGCATTCCGCAAAGAACAGTTGCTCGTATCGTGTCAGCCCTAAAAGGCGATGCTACGTGATAATCCCGAATTCTTCTTTGGAGCAGTGTATCTAATTAGCGTTCTAATAACCGACCTATCTCCGCGTTGCATATTCTCATCGCCCGTTATTTGCGTTCACTCTTTTCTGATCCAATATAGACATTGCATATAAATACAGGCATTTAAGAAGAGATAGTTTCTCTCTAAAAGTCTCCGAGCAAGCGATCGATGCAGGCAATTTATGTAAATTAGTCTAATAACAACTAAAAATGAATAAGGGAAGTTTATGTGCGTAATATAATGTAGTTGTCAAATTTATTGGAGTGTCTCATGATGTTTTTATTACTTTGCAAGGCAATCTTATTAAACATTAACAGGAAATATTAGTAGGATTAACATATTTGATGTATGTCAATAAGAAAAATTTGCAATTTAATGAAAGGAATAGATATTAATTTTGAGACATCCCGTATAATTTAATGTCGACAGCGCTGCCGACATGCGCAAAGTACTCATAATTACACACAAGCGGATTATACTTATAAAATTCCTAAAAATGCGTTTCCATTAACATATATCAGTGTCTGACTCGTACGGTATCGAACGTCATTCTTTACGATTTTTGCAATTGCTGTATGTTTCGTCAGCTGAATATTGGCGTTCTCAATATTAATTCTATTATGAATCAGGATTACCAGAAGTTTTAAAAGATTTATCGAACGATTTGAATCCATTATCGTACTTTTTCGAGAATGTTTCACGATACGAGGATGGATCCGACTAATACATTCGAAACCGATTCTAAAATTTAGGATAACATGCTTTTTATATTTCTATCATTAATTTTGCATAATTTTAAATATTAGATTGACGTAAATAAAAGTGATTTATTTCGAGCAAAGCTTAATATCCGTTTAAGCGAAAATTAATACGCGTCGGCGGAATGTCATTCGAATATAAATGTCATCGTGATGTAAATCCCAACCACACACACGGTCGTTTGTGCTTAACTCGAGAACAGGTGCGTTCGTCACGATTTCACGCGTAATGAACTTTTTATACTGCGCGCAGCGCGACGGACAATTTCTCAATATCAGTAGGTATCAATTAATCTCACGTTTCTTTACCTTTTGTGAGACAGTAATAAAATATTATACACTTCGCGTCCCGTATAGAGCGGACGGACGGAATTATCGTCAGCCTTTCGAGCGACAGGACCTCTCGCCCGTAAATGAAAATACTGAAATCGGGGTCGCCGTCATCGAGACATCACAGAGTTTCGTAGCGAGCACGACAGGTTGCCAAAAAGAAAAACACTTCTACCGAAACCATCGCTTAAGGCCGTCGACAACTGGTAGCTACAAACGGGGCTACGTCGGCCATTGGTAGATCCGGCTTTAACCAGCGACCGCCGACCGGACCATCTTTCCTGCCGTGGACCTACAGCAGCGCGCCGTGCCACTCGAACGTATTTACGTGTTTCGGAATGTTATTATAAGTGGAAACACTCGTGGGACCCTCTTTCCGGTCCCCAACGTCCGCGATCAGTCCCCCTTTCTCACTACACGTTGGATCTACAGACGCGAAAGCACAGGGAGGAATTCCCGCCATCGCGATCTTTGACGCACGTGTATTCCTTTTTTCTTTTTCTTACTTGCCCGATAATCACCAGCGAGAGCGATAAAAATCGCCCATAACGCGCGGAATTTGTTCTGCGGAATTTGATGGTATCGAACGACCCGTCGCGTCGTGTCGTTTCGGAAACAGTTTTTTATAAATTGTATATCTTCGTGTGGTTTCGATGCACGGTCGCATGTCTCTCGTGAGATATATCCAAGCTTTAAATAGCACTTTACGATTGTGCCGAAGAAATAAAAAATTATGCTACTCGTTTCATGCCCTGCACGGAAAAAACGGTTTTGCTGAAATATCTAAAAATTTGGCCAGATACAAATCTGAAAATAATTTTGTTAGACCATCAAAAGTAGAACGCTCAAAATAATTGCTAGAATATTAAAACGGTTTGCAGCATTATCGTAATGCTTGAGTGTCGTACTTAGGCCGTGTTCCAATATTCACTGCCAGTACTGAAAATCTATAGTATACGTAACGTAAACTATAAATTTTCAGTACTGGCAGTGTATATCGGAACACGGCTTAAGTACTCAAGTATTACGATAATGCTGCAAACCGTTTTAATATTCTAGCAATTATTTTGAGCGTCCTACTTAATTACCTTTGATGGTCTAACAAAATTATTTTCAGATCTGTATCTGGCCAAATTTTTAGATATTTCAGCAAAACCGTTCTTTCCGTGTGATAATTTAAACTGCGATATATATATATATATATATATAAATGGCACTGTGAGATGGTATCCGTTTTATACATAGGGGAACCCGGGGCATAACGGGTCCACGGGGCATAATGGGATAGTGTCGAGATCTCTTAACAGAGATACTGCCATGTAATGAAAAGTATGGAAATTATTACTCTTAGATGTCCCTACCCGCGTGCTGTTATCAGTTTCCATATTATTTTTAGCTGAAAGATGCTAGAAATTATTTAATGCGTTCGCTATGCTCTCCGCGACTGAGTTGCAATTTCTTTGAGACATTTACATATGGTAAGCAAAGATAAAATTCTATTTTTTACTACCGTAAGTATATTTACGTTATTAAATGATCTTTTCTTGTCGATTTAGTAAAGTTTTGTGCAAATATCGATTATCTGTGATGATTTATATTACCTAAAGTAAACTTATACATTTCGGGGCATAACGGGGCATTTGTTCACGGGGCATTATGGTATAGTGGATGCGCGTGGCATTGTGGGTCGAGCCGTCGAGCCATAGAAGTGAGGTTAGCGCCAGCGGTAGAAGTGAGGTTAGCGCCAGCGGCTCTCCGCGTGTTAAAGATAAAATTACAAGGTACGTAATGATTTCTGCTATATTAATTGGCAATTGGCACTAGTAATATTTCTAAAGTAGTATTATTTCTGTAGATGGTTCGAAATTATAAAAGAAAAACTGACAGGCAGACGTGGAATAAACAGTCGATGGATAGTGCTGTATCTGCTGTCATCGAGAGAAAAATGGGTTATCGTAAAGCTTCTCTTAACTATAAAGTTCCCAAAACGACTTTAGAACGATATGTTAACAAAATGAAGAACAATTGTGACAAAGTACTCGAAGTTACATTCATTCAAGTTACATTTATTTTTGTGTCCTTTGTTCTTAAAATGATTTATTTTTCCTTTTTATATAAATGTCATGTTGTGCAATATTGTACTAAAAATTATTACACCACATTTTAATTTTCATTTTACCTATATTGTAATATTTTTTTATATTTTTATGAAAAAAATGTAGGTGTATATTTTAATAATAAGAATATAATAATTATTAATAAATAAATATTATTAATTAAAAGTGTAATAATACATTTTTACATATATTCCGTATTGTAAAGAATCATTTTTAAGAAGTTTTGGACATTAATATTTGAGAAATAAACAAGTTTCATAAGGCATCCCATTATGCCCCGCATAAAATCGATACTAAGGTTAACTCACGTTTTCGAAAAACAATAATTTCATCCTTTCAAACTATTCTTTTGTAATAAAGCTTGTATTTTCCTTATAGCGGACATTTCAAAGAATATTTTAGTGCCAAACAAAGTTTATTTATTTATTGTTAATACGTTGTAAACTTGTATAAACCTTAGCGTTCCCGTTATGCCCCCGGTTCCCCTACGTAACATGACTATCGTCAAATGCTGCATTTTTGTCGGTTTAATCTTACTGATAATGAGCTATTCTCATTATTCAGTGTGAAAGCGGAAGTCTTGTTTCTTTACTTGCTTCAAAATTTGAATATTTTCCAAATTTCTGTTCTTTTTTTAACTGCAATGTGTGTCGCTTAAGTATAGCTGTCTTAACCATTAATTTATCATCCAGCCCGGTGGTCGTCGTCTTCCGGCAACGAATGCATCGTTGCGCACAATAATATTCGCAGAGAAAAAATCCTTTGTCCAGTCCGTATTCGCGTCCCCGGGGCCCGTCGTAATTCGCGGAATTTTTTCGGCAGCATGACCGCAGCGCACCCGCCTTGGAGATCCGCCTCTTAACGAGCCGCGTACACCGCCGACTTGTGTGCCCCGGCGTCGGAGAAGCGGCTCGCAATTAGCGCTCCGATACAACTCGACGATCGGCACTCTTCGCGATCTTCGCGGGCACGGGGCACGTCGATAAAATTCTCATAATATGATTCGACTCTGTCGGCCGATACCTGGGCCTTCGACATGGGCGGTCGCGCCGCGATCGGCAGAAAACTCGCGTTTGTGCGAGAAGGGAGGAACCGATACGACCGATAAGCCGGCCGAGTCAATAAATATATCAACCTTCTGCCGTCGGTTAGGTTCGTTACGCCGATTCGTCCTGCTTTCGCTTTTTACGTTCGCTTAATATCGTTCGTGAACGATGGGAATGAAGACGCGAGAGATGGAGAATTCGCGAGCGAGCGAACGAGCGAGTGCTCGAATAAGTTTGTACGAAATCTTGTTTGTGGAATGCACCTGCCTTGAAATAACAATGTTCACGATGGGACAGAATTAAGTTTCTCTCTGCCGCTCGATGGTCATGATTGCGTGTGGTGTGCGTTCAGAAGCCGAGATTCCTCGCGAACGATAAGCTTGTCGCAATCAGATTTCGCCGATGCGAACGTTGAGATGTTGGTAAATCCTTTAACGTACTCAATAACGCGGTCGTGAGACGTCATGCCATCAGTCTTCTCACAATGACGATCCTTTTATAGTATTTCATACTTGATTTTTAACGGTATTATCTGAGAAATACTGGACGTGACTACTCATCTTTAAGAAATTAATAGACGAAAAGTGTACTTTATTAATTCGACTAACTGGCAATAATATAAACAAAGGTTTCACAACGTTTTGAATCTTGGTTTAAAGACCCAAATCTGAAACCTTTGTCTATATTAATGCCAGTTAGTCGAATTAATAAAGTACATTTTTTGTCTATAATTACTGGCAGATTAAACTATATTTAAAAAAAATAAATTAATAATTACATAGTCATATTTACATAACGGGATTTGGAATGAGACTATTCCTTTTCAAAATACAAATTTCTCTCGTAATCGTATTCCGAAAAATATTCATTAGTCATTTTTTTGTTTGCTAGTTTTGATTACAATGTAAACAACGTATCAGCGAAGATTATCTCTCCATCTCGATCAAGGGAAATTAAATTCAGCGGAATGCGCGCGACACATTCAGCACTATCCCTCGTAAAAGCCAAATTTGCTTTTCATCTCGATACACACGCGAGACACGCAATTACGCAGGCCGGCTCGATCGAATGGAGTTTCGTAAACAGCTTTCAACGTCTATCCTCGTGTACGTGTGTGGTCCGTATATGCGTGGCTGGGAGCAGTTTAAAAGTTCACGAGCGTCAGGGAACATTCTCTGGTAGGCGAAAGCAGCATTCCCTCGAAATGACCGTCGTTACATTTAGCGACGACATATTAAATTACGAATTTAGGCGATGCGTACCGAAATTAGGCCAATTCATGCTTTAATCGACTCGCCACCCATCGACCGTACCCCGCCTGCTTGCAAAAGCGGATCGTCGAATATTTGGCCGTTTAATCGCCATGTAAGATCTTCTCGTCTCGAGTAACTCGATCAAATTAAATGCGCATGGGAGGAGCGGCCGCAACAATATGACGTAAATGATGAATTTTAGTGGCGAACAAATACATGGTTATTATAAGTGGTTATAAAAAGGAATATCGAGATTATGAAGTGACTTTCTCGTTAGCCACGGTTTAAAAAATATTTTATGATGACTTTATTACGGGAGATATTAAAATGTACCTATAGCGATCCCGAGATTCTACTTCGCCATATTTGCAATAAAAAAGATAGAATAGAATATTTTAGTATTCTCTCGGTTTCTGCATTCGGTCGTATTACTCGACTTTGTTTTTGTATTCTTTGCGAATATTTGAACGAATCGATTCGAAAGATGTGCAAAGAGAACACTTCATGGCTTATTGTTGAATATATTTGCATAAAATATTATACTTTTATAAGGTGTGCCGGTGGTCTACTGAATTTCGTTTCGGTGATTAAAATTTAATAGCGCTTTAGAATGAAGACAACGCGCGTTCAAGTCTACCATGTTCTCAGGTGTATCCGTGTGTATCAGATTTAGGCCAATTCAAATTTTAATCAACTCGCCACCCAAGCAGCTTCCAGAAGCTACAGTCATAACGATCGCCGTAATCACTCGAGCGGCATACGATTTCATTTGTGCTAATTAATTCCATCCAGTTAATTGCTTTTGCGTACCGCGCACATAACAATGTCCCGAATATTCGATCATAAATATTTCAGTATAATATGTAGCTGATATTATATTTATTATAAATGTACTTTACACGGAGAAAATTTTATATTAAAAATTACTATGTATGGCAGTAGCCGTGGACCATTGCTGGAATTATAAATTATTTTTACTATGTTTTCTATAGAAATAAATTATTTTCACTATGTTTTCTATAGAAAAACATAGTAAAAATTTTTGTAATTCCAACAATGGTCCACGGCTACTGCCATACATAGTAATTTTTAATATAAAATTTTCTCCGTGTATATCCAGAAAATGAAAGATTACAATTACTTCTTTTTTAACTTTTTCGGCAGCATAATCTATCTGGCTTAAAGATCCCTTAACGTTTTTTCCCTAAAATTGTAGCTCTCTTTAGAAGCTTAAGATTTTTGGGAGCATTTCATGGCCTGCGTGGCTCTATATTCGCTGACGTTCGCAGCCACCCACTGCCTGTGAGTATGGGACGGTCTTGCGAAAGTTGAAACATGTGTTTCAGGTCGGTTGGCACGTGCTGGTGGTCCGGCTTGACCGTAAACGTCGTGACTTGGTAAAAGCTGGACGCCGACAAAGGGCGCCTTCGGCTGTTCTATTGTGGAGAATTCAAGTCCATGGAAACCAGAGGCATTGTCGGGCCTGTTTCTCGTCCGACTCGCCCGTCTCGGATTTATCCTCGGAAATGGGAGGAAAAAACGCGGCTACTATATGCGGAATATATCCATTCTCAAAGTAAAGTCTCGTCCGACGTCAGGCAGCGCGGTTTTGCCTATTTTGGCATGCTCCGGAGAATATTTCAGATACATCTGTGTCCTATGGAAATTTCTAAAAAATATTACTTTCTTGAGACATTAAATATTTATTTTAATCTTAAAATATAGCATTACTTATAATACAATGTTACTATACATTTATATTGATTTAATATATGCACGGAAAAAAAAGTAGCTGCCGTAGCTAAAAACTGCGTGTGGTAGCTAATTTCAGTTGTTATATATATACAGCTAACATCTTAGCTGTGATATCTATTTTATTGCTGTCGGTGCAAAACGGTTTGCTGTAGTTTAGAAATTTATAGTCACGACAACAAACAAAGTTTAGCAAATCATGATTAGCTATGGTAGCGAAAAATTTATTTTCTGTGTGATTATGTTGTACGAGCGTGATTGCCTATATCGTTTAACAAAAAGAATTCTCATTTCCGTGAATACCAATATTCTCCCAGGGCGATCAAACTGTTATTTTAGTATGCCAAGGGATTCTCTCACAAGGGGATCGATCTCGTGCTTGCCCTCGATCCAGCTTGACGCGACGCGCGCCCTGGAAGCGTGCCCGTCTTGGGAGGTCGCGAGCACATTTCGGTGGGGATACGCTCGCCCTCCTAAATATGTTATTAGTTCGGTCGTATAACTGCTTCATTTTGAGTGCATGGCCCGAAGGCGATCATCTGCCTGCGCGAGCGGGCGCTCCTCGCCAGGAAGGAGAAAAGGGAGCAAGGATGAGGTGGAGGGTGCGCGCAACGCCGAATAGACACGCCGCGTCTTCGGAAGAGAGAAGAGTAGTCCTCGCCCTCCCAGAAGTTCTACCAGGGAGGCCTAGATTGTTTAATCGTCCCCCCCTAATCAATGCCACGCCACCCTGTAATTTCGCCAAATTGCGGGAGAGACCGTCCTGCGGGACATTCGGGTTGTCCAGCGGCGGGAATAGGCAGTAGTGTGAGAGAAGATAGGTCTTAATTTAGGGCGTTATAAAGCGACTCGCCGGAGCGCGTCTCTGCGTGCAACCGACGTTATTACATCATTTTTGCCAAAAGCGCGGAGGTAGCATCATAGTCACGGTTTTGCCTCGGATCTCGCAGAGTTCGCGAACCGTGGGAAACGGGGGTTTAAGTATAAGTATTAAGTATAATATTAGAAAAAAAAGTCCGTGTGCCGACACGAGATCATATTAGTAGATTTCGTTGTTTTATTGCAAACGGTGATTTCAGCTGAAGGATCTGTGATATTTATGGTACGTTTATTTAAATATTTTTTATTTTAATGCCACTAATTCGCGAGAAAATTTCTCAACGTGTAACGCCGTTCTTTTTGCTATCAAATTAAGTAATGCATACGTGAAAAAGATTTTGAAAGTAAGTTTCTTGCTTATTTTCCGCCTTGCACGCTCACAATAATAGTTTCGCCACGGTCGAAATTTTTTTTGCGGCGCGTATACGTGTTTGCCGGCGAACAAAGGCAGTCGAGGCTAGGTACTGCTCGACCGCCTCGAAACGGTGCATCGTTAACCTGCGGTAACGGCATAATGACTCAATTTTTCGAATAAACGAGCGAGGGGCGAGGGCGTTGCAACATTAAGCGCAATTATCGCTTATTTAATACTTTGATGACGCAAATTTTCCACTGTGCCGTGGAGAATTCGTTCGTGGTGATGATCGAAAAACCGGACTCATTCGCTCTCCTTCAGCAATCACGACTAGCCTCACTAATTATGCGATTATTTTCTTACGGCGTTACAAAATAATCGCGGGGTAAAGTAATTGCGCTTTCTTGCGTCTTTCGGTATGTCGCTTCGCGTTACTTTGATTGCAAATACGCGCAAGCCGATAATCCTTTCACCGACATGCCCCTCTTGCTTTTATCTAAATGAATACTGATGAAGAAAAATGGGCCATGGGAAAAACCGTTTGCGTGCCGTTCTTCGTTATTTCAAGATTGCGCTTGAATTGACGACGATTTCTCTCTATAATGTTGCGTGTGAGCCGGGCGTAAGTAATTAGCTCGATCGAGTTAATTGACGCGAATAAAATTATAGAGCAATTGATCCCACGGGAGGATCGTTATGGTAGTGGCTCCTGGAAGCCGCGCGATGCGCTCTGGGTGGCGGACCGATTAAAATTTGAATTGGCCTAATTCAAGGTACAGGTGCAGACACACCCCTGCGCTTTAGCCTCGCGAGAGTGGGCATTAAAGCTTGGGTGGCATCGATGGGGAGATCTCGCTCTCGCGCCAGGAATACACTCGCGTCATTTCACTGAAGCAAGAAGCAAACGCTTCGTAATTGCAATTACGAAGGGAGGGGGGGTTACGATTACGATCGTCTATATTTAGTCTAGGCCATACGTAAACTATGTTTGAACTTGTCTTATATAAATTTAATACTCTTATATCCACTTTTTTATTTTTCAAAGAAAAAAGAGAAGTACGATCTTCTTCTTTCATTATCATTTTATATAAAAAAAATATACCGTCAAAATTTTTAATTATTTTTTTTTACAAGAATAGAAAAATTGTAAAAAGTATTTATAGCATCGTGCATCAAGATTTTTATAGTTAAGTGACATAATTCCGAGTATTTTGGTAGTTCATGTTATACGGGATGCCGTGGATGCTCATGTTGCGAGACTGCCCGCATGATTCTTTTTCCTTGCGACTTAATCGTTCCGCTAATGACACGCGCGCTGCTTGTTAACGTCCTAATTCGCGGCATAATGTCCGTCTTCCTAGAAAGGCTGCCGTTGAGACCACCCCTTGGCAGTCGTTTCGCTCGAGAATATTAAAAATTCAGTTCCGGCGATCAAACCGAAATATCGATTTATGACCGATAACCGATTTAATTTTACGCATCTTATCTCTTTTTATGCGCGATCAATCTCAACTTGACGTCGGAGTTCTTTGGTGGTCATAATCAATAAGTAGTCGATGGCGCATAATTATCATAATACGCATTCGGCGATATGCATCGCGTCGCGTGGCATAATTCCATCATCGTTTTATACCACACCCAAATTCCAATTTAATCTCAAATCACGACAACTCTTAAAAACCGTTTAAACTCAAGGCTTACGGTTTACATCGTGACATCGAGCTTGCGCAAGACGGGCGATCGAACGGCAGATACGTTGGCCGTAATTAGGATTCGTCTCTCCATTAGCATAATAACTCTGTTACGAGCGTGATCGCGCTCTCCTCGGCCAAACCTCCCTCCGCTCGTCTCTCTTCGCAGTCTCAACGCGCTCTCCGCTCGTCTCGTCTCGAAGAGATCCAGAGCAGTTTCCGAGCGCTGAAGGCGAGGGGAGGTGTCGAATAAATTGAGGTCGCGTGGGGCGGACGTCTGCCAGAATGGAAGACCACACTGGCGCGATTCCTGCTACCCCCGGGCCGTAGGATCCGAGAAACTGCGTGGTTCCTGTCGGAGGTTCGGGGGTGGGCAGAAGAGTTGTAAAGAGGGCGGCGCCGTCTTTGTGCCGGCGCCGTTTCCGCTCGGCTTTTCCAGATCTTTTCTTCATTTTACTTGCCAGCTACAAGAGGCGTGTCCTTTTTTTTACAAAGCAAACAAATTAAAATTCTTTTCGAATGCATTTATGGTACTTTTTAAAATTATTTATGTCATTTATGATAAATAAACTTGAGATGTGTGTGTTTATAATTTTTCACGAGTATAGCAAGAAATTCAACACATAATGATAGTAATTAGAAAGTTAATGCCTTGTTACACATATCGAGAAGCCTCTGGCATTCAGCAAAGAAGAAGACCACACTGATGTGCCCGCTAGGTTTCCGGCTTTGTAAAACTGTGAAATCACTGGCATGGAACTGGAAGAGTTGTGAAGAGAGCGGCGACGGTCTTTAGAAGACCACAATTGGGATTTTTCCATAGTTGATACTTCGTTCGTTGAGAAAACGGAGAAAAAACCGGAAGAACCCTAAGCCCAGGTACAGCGTATGCAGAAAGGCGGGTGGGCAGTACGGCGCAGGCCGAAACAGACTTTTTCGGAAATTGTACCAAAAGAGCTCTCTTTCCTTGTGGAATATAATACCTCGCGGGGATAGCTTTACTTAAGCGCGGTCGGTCAGAAATGCGCAGGCTGCGGCTCGTCACATTGTCGGACGTTAAGATATTCGTCTAAGGTCTTTTAACTGGAATGCATGCGCGCAGGACGAGCTGTGAAAACGTATCTAATTATCTTTGAAGATAACGTTGTTTGCAAGACGTATGATGAACGTGGCACCTCGCATATTTTACCATTCACCGTTTCCAGTAGAATGTACGTTCTTATTGCCTACGTGCCTTGGAAGATACCCAGCGACTCGTCTCTTTCCCTCTCAAGATTTTACACCGCGCGGAATCGTTTCTTTTGTGAGGAAGAATACCATTAGAAAGCATTGTTAGGCAGAACTTATGTCGCCTTCAAGGTTTCTCTTACGTTAATTTCTAACACATTAATGCTGCGTTACCTCTTACATAAGTAGGCCTCTTTTATTAGCTTTATCGTTTAGAATGTAAAAATATCTGTGCGGTATGCGCTGCGTCATAAAGGACTGTTGAAAACGCATATCCGATGCGGAACATTTGTTCTACGTTACCGTTGGATTTAAGAAAATAAACGTATTTTAACCACCGCATGGTTCAGTCGTTCGCGAGATGTTGTCGAGTCGTAGATGTCGTCGGCCAAGCTGCAAGATGTCAGGAAATAATACTAGCTAGTAATATCGGCTTTAAACTTTATCTCCAAAGCTCAATTTTTTCGCTTAGTATTACAATTTTTTCGCTTGCTCGCGTTCTTTCATTAGATATTGCTATTATTTCGGAATGTACTGGAAAATAATCGCGAGTATGGTTATTCAATCTATTACTTGCATGAAATATTAATGAATTAAGAAGTAAAGTTAGAGAGCTAAAACTACCCGCTATCCTTTCCTTTAAAATTCCGAACGGATAGCTCCTTCATGTAATAGCTCAAAGAGGATCCTAAATCCTCTCGCATCCATCGTGTGTGCAAATCATTTGTGGCCTAATATATAATTACCGAGGAAGGGCACGTGTACCCTGGAGACAGTTTCTGCCCCCGTAGCGGGACAAATTGGCGGTCGAGAGTAAGTCATTAGTCGAGGTAAGATGCGGATTTGGTCGGACCTTGGTTGGACAGGATGTTTATCGAAATCGTCACAAAACGTTGGTGGTCCGAAAAATACATTATTATTAGACGTTATTAGACAACATGTCAATCAATTCCGGAGCAATCGGCCTCGAGCCCGAGGAGGATCTTTTTTACAATGCACACACGCAGCGCGCGCGCGCGTGTGGTCGCGAATGCTTTAACGGCTCCGACTAAAATATGTTATCAACTCGAGCACCAGCCGGTGGACGTTTAAAGCGTTTAAATGCTGCGAGAGATATTTGCATTGACAGCGGGCCGCCAAGATGGCTTTCGACTCTTTTCGACGGCAGCGGCGCGAGCGATTGCCTCGAGGCAGCGATTGCCTGTGATTCACTATCACAATGCTTATGATGTTCAACACTTTTCTTTTTTCTGATACTGCATATTGAAGGATATTTTCGCATGTACTCAATGTGCAATCAGGGCCGCGAGATTTCTTTTTTTAAATTGACTCTTGTTTTCGCTGGTGCACTGGCCTCCGCTGTAACGGCCGCACATTGCGGCAGGGAAGGCACGCAATAAGACGCGCAAGCGAGCTGACTATCGTACGACGTTATTCTTTTCTCGATACACCTGCCGTTTACCAGCGCGCGCGCACGCCTCCGCTGCACCAGTCGTCATCGTCCTACGAAAAAGGAGCACCGCGAGCCGGCAGGAGGGGGGTGGGGTCGGGAATTTCGATCCGTGGGTTCGATAAAAGAGCGGGGCACGAACTGTTCGATAGACATCACCGAGGGGCCCCACGCTTGATATAATAAGGCGTGGGCCCGATCGAATCGAGCGGGACAAGTTCGAGGGCAGGCATTGAGCGTCAATCAGGGAAAGTGATTTGTAAAGGGACGGGCGCGCGCATGTGAAATCGGGCATGCATGCGCGACGTAACGCGGTATTTCTCCGGCTTCGATTACGGCGTGTGTGCATGCCTGCTTTAAATTATAAAACCAATTTCCGCCCTGGGAATCGAGGTCGAAGAGGTCGCGGTGCATAATAACGAGGCAGCGGGCGGATGCAAGTGCGTACCGGTTTTCTTCTGTCGTTGAGGATGTGCCCCAGCTATTAAGAGACGTTGCATGCAAATAAAGGGTATCCCTTTCCACCACGAGAATTTTCAGTGGCGACAGCGGGATCCGCCGCGTACCTGCTCTCTCGGTGGCACAGGAGGGTCATAATTTCGGGGACGGTAAATTCGAGGGGAACATGGGTAATTTAATATTGGAAAGTGAAAAGTATTATTCTTTTATTTTTATAGGATCCTTTTGGAGGATGTTACTGATCGATACCAATCGATACCGATTTTAGGGAAAATATTTTTAGTAATTTGATTATTTAATATATATTTTCTTATTGCTTCGATATAAGATAATTAGGAGGAAGATGCCAAATGGGGTAAGATTCCAAGCAACCATAATTCAAAATTCGTTTATAGGTTTATAAGAGTTAACTACTACTTTATGTTCATTTTATAGTGTTTTCTAATACTGTATTTTATAAATAACAAATACATTTATTTGAAAAATCAATCAAGAAAAGAAGGGGTTTAGAGCCGCGACAAGATGTTAGTGTCTTAACAATTTAATTGAAATGCAATGATTTCGAGTACATATTACATACGTTTCGATCCATTTATTCGGATCATCCTCAGTGTATTACAATATTTAACGAAAAAAGACATATTAAAACGCAATCATCTAACTAAATATAACTAAAATTCGCATGTTCTTATGTCGTCGTAGAGTCAAATGATAAAACTGTAAAATAAGAAAAGGGAACGAATATTGACATCAGAATAAATTAAGAATAAATAACAAAGCAAATACATACGTGAAAGGAATTGTGCGGTCTAAAATTTGTTTGCCTGAAGTCATGGTAAGAGCCAAAAAATATATAATCTTTGTAGAACGAAGTCATGTACGACGTATATGTCACGACTGTCGCTTGTGTTGTACAAATTAAAACTAAATAAAAGGTGGCAGGAGCGAGAACGCGAACAGATCAAGTATACGACTGTCTCTTATACACATCTAGATGTGTATAAGAGACAGGTCGTGACATATACGTCGTACATGACTTCATTCTACAAAGATTATATATTTTTTGGCTCTTACCATGACTTCAGACAAACAAATTTTAGACCGCACAATTCCTTTCACGTATGTATTTGCTTTGTTATTTATTCTGATGTCAATATTTGTTCCCTTTTTTTATTTTACAGTTTTATCATTTGACTCTACGACGACATAAGAACATGCGAATTTTAGTTATATTTAGTTAGATGATTGCGTTTTAATGTGTCTTTTTTCGTTAAATATTGTAATACACTGAGGATGATCCGAATAAATGGATCGAAACGTATGTAATATGTCTGTCTCTTATACACATCTAGATGTGTATAAGAGACAAATCTTTTATTGTATGACGGTTCTTCATCTAAGATTTTAACGTTCTCCCAGTCAAACTCGTGGTTAGTGTCTAATCTATGGCAAGAGATAACAGAAGGTGATACAGATTTTTTGTTAATGTCACTACGGTGTTCTTTAACCCTGGTCTTGAGTTGCCTTTTTGTTTGTCCCACATATGTAGCGTCACAATCTAGACAGGAAATTTTGTAGACTACATCAGTATGTGACATTTTTTCTAACTTATCTTTTCCTGTTTTAATAAATTTTCTGAGAGAATTCGAACTAGAATATGCTAGTCGTGACATATTCGAACTAGAATACCACAGTCGTGACATATACGTCGTACATGACTTCATTCTACAAAGATTATATATTTTTTGGCTCTTACCATGACTTCAGACAAACAAATTTTAGACCGCACAATTCCTTTCACGTATGTATTTGCTTTGTTATTTATTCTTATTTATTCTGATGTCAATATTTGTTCCCTTTTTTTATTTTACAGTTTTATCATTTGACTCTACGACGACATAAGAACATGCGAATTTTAGTTATATTTAGTTAGATGATTGCGTTTTAATGTGTCTTTTTTCGTTAAATATTGTAATACACTGAGGATGATCCGAATAAATGGATCGAAACGTATGTAATATGTACTCGAAATCATTGCATTTCAATTAAATTGTTAAGACACTAACATCTTGTCGCGGCTCTAAGCCCCCTTTTTTCTTGATTGATTTTTTAATCTTTTGAGCCTTTTATTATTGACATTTATTTGAATTAATCGAAATATACATATTATTTCTTTTATAAATTAAATACAAAATGTTTGGCGTCTTTCCTCCAATTACCTTATTGGCATAAAAAAGTTTGACGTCTTTCCTAGTTAAACAAATTAATTAATATTGTTAATATTAATTATACTTCATATCTACCGGAAATTAATGCTTAAAATGTTATCTAACGAACCACTAAATTATAGTATGTTACGATACCATCGTGCCGCGGCTGGCGCGTAATAGTTAAAAATGTTAAAATATTGAAATTGCAAATGCGCGGTCTATGCGCCTTAACGAAGTTCTTGCCGCTAACGACGACAATTAGAATAGCATTCCGTGGACCGGTGGAGTTTATGCCGGCTCGTTAATTACGATTTTTAGCGTTGCAGGTAGCGCGGTACCGAGAAAGCCGCGGGATCGGCAGAACTTTCGGAATGACGCCCTTAATGCCGGCGTTCTGCGTCTAATTAACGTTGTCACGGAAGAGCTTACTGCGCGCTGCATTCCGCAGTCCGACATCGACACGTTTCTTTGCCACGCTTGTGCGATCAGGACCGACGCCTTTCCCTCGTTTGTAGCGACGAATCGCTGATTGGCGAACGGCGGCGCGCGATTTCTTTCACGATTTCTTAAAGCCGAAGTTCTCGACTCTCGCGTTATAATGCTGATGAAAAATGCGTTATTATTGCCAGTCAACCATGGAGAACTTCTTTTTAAGAGATATATTTTTTACAGGAATAAAATTCTTAATATATTTTTTTAATAAAATTATTGAAAATTGATAATGGCTAGCGAGTCCCGAGAGAGAAACGCGTGCCAGAGTATAAGATTACAGCTACATATATAACTATATACAAGAGTCCGAATGTTAATACTTGTTGGTGCAGGATATAAGATATCAGACAGATCGCGACTACGTTGTTCCGAGAAAGGTGTAGGGCGTATTAAATTAACGCGCGTTCAAATTTACACATCCAAACACAAGGTGCGTATCCGAGATTAATGGGGCCGAACCATCATGATAAAACGAATAGGAGTCGCATTCGAATCGGCAGTATGAAAGAAGAACGGTATGCAGTCCCTCGTGGAGATAAACGGGAGAAGAAATAAACGCGCGGAAGAAAAAGCCCGCGTAAGATGATATCGTGGTAACGTCTTGATTTAACGAGTCGCAGATACAAGATCGCAATCAGAGCACAGAGAGTTTGCACCTGGGGCCGGAGGCATCGATCGGGATCGTTCATTGCTGTGTGTCATGCGCGCGCTTGCCTTTACGGTCACTTTTAACAGCCTTCGGTACTCTTGCACAGTGATCATCAACTTTTTCGATCGTTGGAACACGAAATCCTGATCCCACGCACCTGTCCACCGAGCTTTTGCAACGTAGAGTTGCCTGTCAGAAATTGAAGATATTTAATTGATAACATCGGCGTATGATTACGACACAAAAAATAATTGAGATATCATATTTATATTTATATTGTACTTTACTCTTGGATATTTAAATTAGAGATGTATCAGAGAATTTAATTCTGTCTTCTATTTCTGCGAAAGTTCCATGTTTAGACCATGATTGTTTCTTATGTGTGGTTTACATGAATCTTACAGTTGATAAACACTGGCTTGGAGAATCAGTCACTGCTAGCACTGACGGTTGCGTTTACATAATTATTAAGAGAATGTACGGTAGAGGACAGTTATTGATTATGATAAATGTACTAAGAAATACAATAACTCGGTGCGATTTCCATATACGGGCAGTTGTCTGAAACGAAATACGAAGAGCAATAATATTGCACTACTTGTTACTTTCAAAGAAGAATTTTTATAAAATCGAAGGATGTGTATAATGATTATACCGACCTTTCGCTCTTCGACGAAACGTGACTTAATTGCCTGATAACCGTGTTTCACAATCAATACGTTTAACATGTTTTCTCTTTTTTAAATACAACTTATTCTTTGATAAATGCTTGTTCATTTTAGAAGGAAGAAATCGAGAATTAATGACAAAATTAGCGTGTGTAAAATACTCTTTCCACTTAACGCAATCAAAACTATCTATTCTTTGATTCTAACATGTATTGTGAATAACCTTTTTCATTGCCTGCAAATACAACAGAGTGAAGAAATAATTGTCATTCATCATTTCGTTAGACTAATGAACGTAAGCTCTATTCTAGCTTTTTCAAAGTGTTAGAGAAGGTCTCGGGGAGCGAAGAGAAAAAGAGGAGCGTACTAATCGCACCAGGGGCTGAATAGCGCTTCAATTTAAACGTTCGCGGCGCAACGCCCCTTCGCCGTCGCGCCTCGCGCGAAACGAGGAAGAGATTAACTGCGACGTCTCATGCGAGCTCTTGCGAGCCGTTCGCTGACGTCTCGTATGCTCTGGAAACGAGGCCCCGGTCTCCCGGTCGGTGCGGGCTCCTCGCGCGGAATGACTCGGTGAGCGCAATGCCGCGTGCGCCCTCGCGAGCGGCAGCTATTAAATGCTGGAGTGCTCATAAATATAAATCATATGGAATTGTCTTGTTGCTCGTCGATGCTCCTGGCGGCCGCGACCCTGGGAAACAGCTGTCCGCCCAGCGGCTGGCCCTCACAATGCCGCCAAATTTGGTCTCTCGCGTACGTTGCTCGTGGACCGCAGATCGCTTATTCGAGTTTGAGACGTGTCCTGCAGGTCTGAAAAGGCCTGTCCTCCTCGTCGTCCTCCTCCCTTGTTCGCGAACGGCCCCAGAGACATTTCGGTAAGAGACATTTCTTGTCGGGGATTCCAGCGCAGCTCGTCCGAGAAGATACAGATACCTTGAAAGCGCGGCTGATACTTGGGATTAATGCACGTTACACGCGCTCGAGTGACTCGAATAAAAATTTAATGTTCCGAGAATTTATTTCGCAATCGATACACATTCTTGAGATGCCTGAATCTTCGATGAAGTTCTCGAGAGTTCTTGAAGTTTCTCAATAAGGTACAAGAGACTTTAAGGCCATTATACAGGGTGTCCCCTGTATATGACTCGAGGTCCATACATTAAAGGCGTGTTATTGAAGTTATTTAGAGTTGAAATTGTTTAATAAACATATGTCCGTAAATGCTTCGTAACAGAACTACAACCATTGAAAGTTGATGTGAATATTTGAAAAGAGAAAGAAAAAGGACATTTAATTTAACTTGTTTATTTACAAATGTATTGCAAATTCTGTTTAAAATTATCTCCTGCAGATTCAATACAAAGTCTTGCCCTGCGTAAAAGTGATTTAACAGTTCGCTCCACCATGCCAAGAGAATATTCTTATTAATTAATAAGACAATTATTAATAAACATATTAATAGGCAATAAGACAAGAATTAATAA
>NJRP01000001.1:1404447-1418662 GCA_003063835.1 Aphaenogaster floridana
TCAAATATTCACATCAACTTTCAATGGTTGTAGTTCTGTTAGGAAGCATTTACGGACATATGTTTATTAAACAATTTCAACTCTAAATGACTTCAATAACACGCCCTTAATGTATAGACCCGAGTCATGGGACATATGTTCATATCTGAAACGTTATAAAGAACTTCTTTCGAAAAAATATAAATAGTCGGTAAGCTGTAACAGATATTGCGACATTACGATGTTAGTCGATAGCAAAATTTATGCTGAACACGACTACGAAGATTGCCGCAATACGTATCATATTCCCAACTCAATATACCGTAAATATGATGCGCGCAATCGTAAAATTCTAATCAGTCGAGCAGTGCCGTAATTCGTCTTGCTTGGCAACGGCGTGCCGATATTCGATTTATTCTTGACCGCCGTTTGAAGCCGCTGCGTACGTTCCATGCGTGGATCAACTCCGAACGAATGGAATATCAATGAAAGCCCAAATCGACCAACGAGATTTTTTATTACGTAATCTCACTTTATCATTTACCGTGTCAAATACGACGCTACCAAGTATAATCTCTTGCAGATTCCTCCCGACGTATCGGAAATCGAAGTCAGATAAATAAGCGGTCAAGCCATCGCCAGCAGCGGTTATCGTCTTCGCCTCTCGGCAGTCTCCTACCGGTCTAATCGTCGAATCGCATAAAGGTCCGCGATAATCGACTCGCCAGACACGGACGGATTTATCGCGACGATTTTGACAACGGCCGTTCCTATCTACCGTCAGTGATCGCGGCGCGAAGTCGCGCGACGTAACATATTGGCCGCTCGCGTACGTGTCAGATTGTCGCGTATAAATATTCATGGCGCGTCGCCGCGATAAAAATCGCGGCCTTCTCTCGCCCAGGCACAAAAGATTTTTTTTTGCTCGTTCGATAATTTCGAGTTGCCTACTTGATCGCCGGGTCTCGCGCGAGATCCTTTTCCCGAGGCCGCTTAATTACTTCTCGAAGGAGTCGATTGACTCTTATTCCATCGGTAGATCGCCATCGGTTGGCATAGCGCGGTCCAATCAATGGATTGGACACGCCGGGCTACTATTAATGAGCAAACAGATGGAACGACGGTAGATAGCCGTGTTTTAATTAACTTTTTACACATCGGTGCCCCGGTCGTGGAATTAATATCAAATACAAGAGAGTTCATTTTCCTACGCCGCCTCTCCCGATACTCAAGTTACATTTGTCGGTCGCGACTGTGTACACGCATGACATTTAAACGCACCTGCGTACCCAAGATATTCATGAAGAGATGCATCACGAATGCCCGCTCGACAGATCCGTTTGCTTGGATGGTTTTATGAGATGTATAATTATCAGAGGAATACTAATGTCATTTGCACTTCATTTTCAATTGAAGATTGAAACTGTCGTCGAAAATTCACAAATAAGTATTGCGTTGAAATACATTTTGATTACACTGATTATGAGATAATTGTAAAGGGGCACTATAATGTAAAGCATGTAAGATTATTTTTACCTGTATTTTACGTGCCATTATTTTATGGGAGAATTCTTTTTGCGAATCTCCAGGCATTCTAAATATTTGAGGCCATTATCGAGCCTATCAACTGCCGTAAAACTGTCTCGCGGTATTTCAATGCCAATTTTTCGGTGGCTCGAGTCCCCGCCGAGGATAATCATCAGGTTGCGCACAGTAGGCAACTGCTCCTCGCGCAACGAAAGTGCAGCCAGGGTCTTAATCTAGACCAATTTAACATTTCAGACGCTCTCTTCCTAGCTGCTGCTTTATTTGCTGTAGCCTGATTATACGTCTCCGTTGATTGGCGTTTCGCCACGGCACACCATCGCGAATTTTTATTAGCCCACCGGCGCGAACAATGGAGCAGCCGTGCGGTGCTCGTACGCGATTTTCGGCGATTTTCATCAAGATTTCCGAGATAGTTCGATTAAGATGCAGCCGGAGCGGACGAGGGCGCGGGGCCAGCTTTTAATTTGTTCGAAGATGTTCCTCGAAGCGGTAACGACTGGGCGCGGGAGCGCCAACGAACGGGTCAATTAGTAGCAACGAAAGCCTCCGTGGAATTTATAAGCGCGGGCAAGGGCGACTCGTCCGGGACATACAAAATTATACCCTTTCCGCAGCTGCCCACGATCCCCTTTCCCTCGCTGAGCGTACAATTCAAATCCTCGGTCACCATTCCTAATTAGTATACGCCTCCTTTTGCGTATACATAGGATGTGCTTCGTAAATATCACGAATAATGGCTCGGTAGTTTCCAGAATGACGATTTAGAAACCTGTCGGCAGATTAATTCTTTATGCAGTTCCACGTTGGACGCGCGAGATGCGTGAATCATACGTAAATATTGTACTCAATCGATGACTAATGTTCACCGCATGAAATTATTGTTCCTCAAGTTGTGAACAATAGATCTCCGTATTTCGACGCGCATGTTCCTGGTGCATCCCGAATATGGCCAGTATGCGTTACTTATGCGTGAATGCATTCGTGCACGCTAACTTATACAGTCGCAGAGGTGTCCGTGAGACGCGGTCGAAGAGTCAGCGTCGGGTATGAGGGTACATAATAACTTATTCCGAGCCTTATTATTACGGACGACTGCGGTGGGCCCTGGGCCAGTAGCGGTCAAGTACGCGTGGGTATCCAACGCGGCGGAGACGTCCGTTATTACGTCGTCACGGGTCCTCCGGTTGCCAATGAGCGACGGAATGACGGTGCGCGTTGACAAAACTTATCTTCGCTAGTCATTGTAACTTGATTTGATTTGACTTTTTGGCAAGGTTGTTTATTCCTCGCCCCTTTTCAGAGGAGCACTCTATTATGCCCGAGTGAGTTGTGACTCACACTCCATTATGTCCGAGAGAGCGTAACTTCTACGATTCCTGACATCGTGTGGTATTATTAGTCTGACTTGGACGATATTTGGAGGATCGAATGTTTCTTTATGGAACCGTTTCAAGAAATTTCCCGTGATGCGTCGCTTTTCTATCAAGGCGATGTGAAGTCATACGAACCATGTAGGCGAGCGCAGCTCGGGAAGGCAGCGTTGCAGAACTATTTATACGAATTCGTCATAGGGAGCATTTAGGAAGGTAACGCGACGACCTCCCCGTCACGCCACCACGAAAACGGCTTTCACCCTGAGGAGAGCGACGATTCTCGGTTATTATTGGCGCCAAAAGGCACCCACGCACGTGCGTAAGTGCAAGCGGCACGCGATGTTTGGCAGCGGCAGTCGAGTCTAATTCGTTTTTCCTCTTAAGCGTGCCCGCGAACGTGCGACTTGGCGTGCATCCAGGATGAATGAATTATGACGAAGCGGCAGGAAATCTCGTTTTCCGAGGCGCATCACTCTATCGCGATAATCATAATTTTAAATCGCGCTTGCTGGAGAAGCTCTAGCGAGCAGAAATCCGGCAGAAATAATTTGCGCGGAAAATTTCCTGGCGTTACGCCGAGTTAACATAAGTCCGGGAGTAACGTGACGTCTGCCCGTTTTATTAGTAGACCCTTATCTCTATTGTTAAAACGATCGCATTTATCTTTGTAAGGCTAAATTAAACGGTAAGACAGTTTGGCAATAAGTCACAGTTGTGACGTAAAGCGCGATGCGCTTTCAGATTTTCCTACGACAGCGCAGCGTCGAGCTCATCCTCCATCAACATTTTCATCTCCCGCTCACGGCCCGCCGCGGCCCTCTCCACACGTGGGCACACGCGGTCGACTCGTGCCCTCGTGTGCGTGCCCCGTGCACGCGCGTGAGAACGCGCGGTCGTCCGAGTATGCGAGCGGACGTCGGTCGGGACGAGCCTCTCGTGAGAGCGCGCGAGGACCCGAGGAGAAAAGAGCCGCCGGTGAAGGAGAGGAGGGAGCGCGCGCTGCCGGAGGTGGTGGTGAACGCGGTGGTGGAGGTGGAGGAAGGAGCTTGGCCCTCTTGGGAGCGACTCGTGAGAGCGCTCGTCGGGCGGGAGAGAGAGAAGTCGAGAACCCGCTTAGTCCCACGCGACGGCTCGTGGCTCCTCGTGGCCGACGCGCGTCGCGTCGCCCCTGCGTCGCCCTCTTCGTCCGGTCGCGAGGAGGCGGGAGCCGGTATAGGAGACGAGGAGAGTGGGTTCCCGGCTTTAAGGTCGCCGCGAACGTCCGCGCGGTGCGGCGCGACCTCGCCGAGCATTTAAATGGAAACGTAAGGTAAACGCGCCAATTAAGGCCGCAATTGGCGGAGCTTTGTGCAGCCATATTACAAGTCGGAGGGAATCGATAGAAATATGTTTTATGCTCGAGCAGCCACCGGATATAGACGGACGATCCGGAGGGGTTCAATATTGATATAACGCAGGTTTTATTTTTAATTAGAGGTACAAGGGAATATTTCTGCGTCGAATTGAGAGCTCGAAACTGACACGATCCGAGCGAGGATTCTCTAATTTATATGCTACAAAGGAATTGTCTTGTACACATGATATCAATTAATTTGTATCAACGGTTTCTTCCGTTTCAAGGGAAGACATTGAAAAGCTTGTTGATTTAAATCAGAGAATACTATCATCGAAAATATACTTTCAGTTATAAGATGTAACTTTTTTTTTGCAAACTCTAATGTAATGGAGGATAATATTCTAAGAAGCAAGAATTCTTTCTCGACGCATCTTGTTCGCGTGCAAATGAAGCCGCAAATTACACATTAAGATTCATTTTCATACGACGTGATGACGCATTAGGTGTCAGCTGAATCAATATACAAGGGAAAACACATTTTCAATTCTGATTCGCGGTCGGGAATCGCGTGGGCACATCTGCGCAGGAAATATTCGCGCGAGGAGCCTTGAACGGAAGAACGAACGCGGCCAATGACACAAAGAACGTCGTTTAACTGCTCACATGATTTATTATCGATTTCTTGAAGCGATATTACTCGTCCAACATATTGTAGATGCTCGAACATACCTGTCGATCGTTCATTTTCTTGTCTCGAGCAGTGGCATGAAAAGTTACAGAACCAGTGATAAAGAAGAGATTATTTACAGATTAAAAGTACATGAATCATATTTAGATATTATTATGAATATTATATTTGTAGAATTTTACAATTATATTAGATATTTGGAAAATCGCTTATGCGCCAATTTATAATAATCAAGAGATCATTCCTTATATTAGGTCGTTTGGTAATGACTTGCCGCTTTTCCGTTAGAGGGAGTTGTCATGTAAAAAGCGGCAAGTCATTACCAAACAACCTAATATTTCTAGACGCAAAATGTAATTGTTATCGCATAATTTTTTAGTTCTTAAGATACTGCATGTGCACGGAGAAAATTTTATATTAAAAATTACTATGATATATTACTATGATATTTTATATTAAAAATTTTTACTATGTTATATTAATAATTATTAAACTCATTAGTGAAAAACATAGTAAAAATTTTTATAATTCCAGCAATGGTCCACGGCTACTGCCATTCATAGTAATTTTTAATATAAAATTGTCTCCGTGTGGAAATATCTTCTATGTATTACGGTGGATTTTATCAGGTCGGGCAGCAAATATTTTCACTATGACACAGAGTTCTCAATCGATGAAACGTTCGACTCGGTCGCGGAAAAAAGAAAATATCACATCGGGGAGCGAGCCAATCACGCGCAAATATTATCTCCGAGCGAATAAAGAAGCTCGCTGCTCATCCGGCGCCCACTTCGCGGACTGGTCTCGCGCGCACAATGGCTAAACTAATATTGAAATATTGCCGGACGATTGGGCGCAGGGTACATTTTTCAACGTCGAACGTCGGAGGCGCGCCCGCTAACAAATGCAGTTGATATACGGGCGGGCCTCCATTCAATGCCGATTGTTAATACGAAATCATTTATTTACACGAGCGCACCCGATCGTCACATAGCCGCGCCGGGCCTTTAAGGCCCGCCGATATCTAAACGAGCCTATCGCAATCGGGCCGTCTGTAGATTGGATCGCGACGTTGCGCTCAATGAGTTTATACCTTTTGAGGCCGTAATGCGATCAAGTGGATAAATTGTGCGTGAGAGGCAGCTGCGCCGAACACTTCTACCTGATTATGCAATATTTGCTGCAATCTTTTTTTAGATTAACTTGGCGTGCCGTTGCAGTCATCGTCTGATTGGTATATTAACACAATTTTACAAGTTAATATTGAAGAACTATATTCAGTGTAATCAAATATCTCGATGTTTAATAGTAAAGATACAACGAATTGTTCTCCTTTATAATACTTAATTACACAGGACCACGAAAAGAAATTTGTGAAAATCAACTGGAATCAGAGTAGGTAATTTCTTATAGATTTTGGGTCGCAAAAAACAATGCCGCTGGCCAAATTGCTCTATCACGTCACAATTTTGAGTTAATTGCAGTTAAAGTTGCAAAAAGGGCTATTTTAGTGAATTTTGGCATATTATAACTACCCATACAGCACAGAAGTTGCAGCAACATTGCAGCAACATTGCAGCAACATAACAACATTGTCGAAACATTGCTGCAATGCTACTGCAATGTTCTGTGCTGTATGGGTACAGTATGTGACATGTTGGACAAGTTTTATTGCAATCAAAATTAAGCACATTGTTAGGACTTTTAACCCTTAAAAGGAATTTGTTGTGTCGGTTATGATTAAAAATTTTAAGTGATTTAATACATTTCTTTGCAATTTACAAAAAACTTAGACGTGGTGGACAAAAACGGCCAACGGATTCGACTTCAGCGACCCAAAATACGTATAGTACACGTGGTCTAGTTTGTGTCAATTAAAAAAAAAATTTGTGGTCCTGTGTTATCGATACTTGTTCAGGAACAATGCGAATTTATGGTCGTCTAGAATAAAAGCGCGAAAGTAACGTGAGTTCCGTCACAGAACTCGCCTGCAAAAAAGGCGAGCGAATTTCCAATGTCGAGATATTCCATATAAGTAACGCGTAATTGGTCATATTTTTAAGTTTCGACGTCTGGGCGGCAACGCCTCTTGTTCGCGGGCATCGACCGACCGGATTCGCCTTCATTTGTTCGTTGCAAACGAACGGATTCTCCTTAAATCGCGCGGCACGCTTTTTGCGCGTCGGATTCAGGAACTCGTTCCGACCAAAATCGCATTCAAATCGAGATTAATCCGACGCCAAGTCGCTGACTTCGCTCCATGCATTATATCGAGTTCACCGACATGAGATATGTTTTGTCGTCTTCACGGGCCACCATGCGTTCTTGTCAATTGGAAGAACTGGACAAACGAGAAAAACGTACTGCCTATGTCTTACTCCTTTCACGTGAAAGAAAACCTTTCGTTTGTTGCTCCGCTGCTTTCTGTTGCACCCTACACGGAAAAAAATTTTTTACTACCATAACTAATCATGATTTGCTAAACTGTGTTTGCTGTCGTGATTATAAATTTCTAAACTACAGCAAAATGTTTGCTGCAGTTTAGAAATTTATAATCACAACAGCAATGAAATAGGTATCACAGCTAAGATTTTGCTTTCCATATATTACGACTGCAATTTAGTTACCACACGCAGTTTTTAGCTACGGTAGTTACTTTTTTTCCGTGTAACAATCGGCGAATTAATCCTTATTAGGACTCTCGCCAATGCCGTTTCGAAAGTTTGCCATTTTTTTCTTCGTCAATCAATACTGTATTTCGTCATATTAAATTTTCATCTCCGCAACTTCGTAATCAAAGGGATGCTAGCATCGAAGTTGCGAAGATGAAAATTTAATATGACGAAATACAGTATTGATTGACGAAGAAAAAAATGGTAAACTTTCGAAACGGCATTGGCGAGAGTCCTAATAAGGATTAATTCGCCGATTGTTAAACGAAAAAAAAAAGTAACTGCCGTAGCTAAAAACTGCGTGTGGTAACTAAATTGCAGTCGTAATATATAGAAAGCAAAATCTTAGCTGTGATACATATTTCATTGCTGTTGTGATTATAAATTTTGTGGCGCCGGCTAAAATGTCTCAATCATGTGCATCAAGTAGCATTCGGGGCAAATTTAATCATGATGCCTATCAGCGAGGAACCAGCGTTTACGAAACACCCGTGTGGTGCATCGATCGCAGGATACTTCTGGAAGAGAACTACCAGCAGCCGGGATTCCGACACTCTTTGGCGAGCCTCTCGAAACGCCCGATTGCGAAAGCGAGGCGGCGGCCACCGCAAGATTCCGCTCACGCGTGTCGCGCACTCGCGCCGACTTATGCATCTCGTATTTTTTACCACGACCGACAACACGGTCGTACGCCATTTGCGGGAAAGCCACGCAATTATCGGCCGGCAAATCCGAGCGGCAGCTGTGTACTCCAAGTTTGGTGCCACCGAAGAGTCCCGCCTTCTCTCTCACACCTCCGATCTGCTACCTGTTCGATTCTCTCTCCTCTTCATTGATCGAACGGTCTCGTTTTTTTTTTCGCTACTCTCGCGAGCCGTTTGCGTGTGGTTTCTCGCGATGGCGTTCGTTTCGTTTAAGGCACTTGATGTCTTAATGGCGCGTTCACCTTAAAACGAAATGTTGCACTAGGTTTTAATTCTTCTTATAAAATTCTAATTAATAAGGACGGATTCTAATTCTAAGGCGATTTTGATAAGTTAGAAAAGCATCAAGATTGAATCAGCATTTTTATTCATGATTCACGCCTAACTGCATTAAGAACGTATTATAATTATGTGTAGTTCGTATATGGCTTTTTCAAAATTTTTCAGTCGACCCACGATCGCGTGAAATATCCAAGATAACGAAGATCATTTGGAACGTGTGTCGATTTTATTCGATAATGAGTCACCGTCTGGTCTCCATCTGAAGTCCATATCTAAAAAGAAGCTTAAAACATATTGAGATAGCTGTTGCGTCCATATTTGGCATCGTGCAGTTTTAAAGTCGCAAAAGCAAAACGCTCCTGCGATAACTGCTAAGAGAAGAATTTCGCAGCTCATTATGCCTATTACTTGTTAAATGCCGAGACAAATAGCTTCGTATCGCGTGAATGATACTTTCACAGTTTCAATCCTCGATCTGTGAGAGATTTGTTCTACGTTCGGTTCAACGTCACTGTTGAACTTCATTAAGGAACATAACAATAATATATCAAGCAATTATATTACCGATTGAATATCAGTTTATATTCATCATTTATTGTTAAATTGTTATTATACACGGAAAGAACGGTTTTGCTGAAATATTAAAAAATTTGGCCAGATACAGATCTGAAAAATAATTTTGTTGGATCATCAAAATAATTATGTAGGACACTCCAACATAATGATAATGTTGCAAAAAGTTTTGATATTCTAGCAACTATTTTAGGCGTCCTAGATAATTATTTTGATGATCCAACAAAATTATTTTTCAGATTTGTATCTGGCCAAATTTTTTAATATTTCAGCAAAACCATTCTTCGTGTAGAATAATTTGAAAAATAATGAGTTTGACAAAATCTAGCCAAGATTTTGATAGAGATTTTATATAGAATAATTTTTTATAATACTGCGGCCAATTATGTATGGAGAAATCGGCGAAGTTTCATAATACGCGGGACCATCATGACCGCGGGAATCAGCTTCTGTCGAACACAATAGACTTCGCCCGGCATAAGCTGGGAATTCAATAAAAAAAAAGAAGCACACACGGGTACCCGCAGCTCATTTCGCCCGAGACAGTCGACGACGCCCAGTCTGGGTCGAACTATTTCAGACCAGCTTCCCTCCCGACATTCATCGGCCGCGTAACTGTGCGTCGGGCTTTGTACGCGGATAGACAGGTAGACGGAGGGAAACGAGATAAGCCAGATTCAGCGCGGAAGCAACTTGTAATTACTATTTCATAATCGAATAAGCATCAATTCTATCTACGTTACATTCCTCCTTTATCATGTATGCATTTTTGCTAGATATAACGAAACATGTGAGCCCCAAATCATTTCAGGTATACCCTGTAATTATTCATCTTTTCCCGTTCGTTCTTTTTCTTTTGCATAAATAATTCAGCAAGCAGCCCTTTTTCGAGAGAAGCGCTTTCGGAAGCGCGTTCGATCGACGGACTGATGCACGCTCGCGAAACGGGCGGAGGTGAGAGTGGGTCGTTCGAGAGCGAACGTGGGACGCGCGTACGCGTCGATGCCTTCGTTGCGTGGGATCGTCTCCGTGTGTGTGCGTGTGTGGATTGTCGGGGACCGGGTCGTTACCCAGACATGGGGGCTTCGTGTGCGTTCCACTACCACCAGCGACGACGCCGTCACCATGATGCGGCTTATCGCGACACGAGGTGTGGGAGTGTCTCCGTCTCTATTTCGCCGTCCTCTCGTCCTCTTCCGATTTCTCTCTCTCGCGACACAAGATACGAGTGCACGCCACCTTCCTTCCCCCTCCTCCTCTCTCTTTGCATCTTTGCGTCTCTCATCCGTGTACTTTTCCGTTCTTATCGTGATACGTCCCGTCTCTTATTTCGCCCGCACCGCCAGCTTCTTTCTCCGGTCGGGATTACGCTGACGCGATAGAGGCTGCTCCCATCAATGTCGACATGTAACTTCTTGGCTCGGGCCTGTCGATAAATTTAGTTCGCGAACGTTGGGCAGGACCTCGCGGGGGCCGCCGCACGATCGGATTTTAAATCGAGATGATCTTGATGACGCATTTGAATGTATCCCCACGGGCGCGCGATTATTTATTGCGCGACGGAGTTATCTGGTCCTGGAATTGATTCTGGGGGCGAGTAACGTGGGCAATAAAGTCTCGCATCCGGTGCAAAGGCCCACCAGCCTACTGACATGCTTATATTTCTATCGTATATATTTAATATATGTATAGGTTTATACTTCTTTGTTTTAAAAAGAAAGAAAATATCAATAAATTATAAGTACACTGTGTGTGTTAAAAAAATTTGTATTAAAAATAATATAAAAATAGGAAGTTTTTATGCAGATACCGTATATGAAATTTCAAATACGAAGTTGAAAATTAAAGGAGTGGTATTTCGGAAATAAAAGTATCGAGCAGTAATATTACTATGCTCATCTGTTTGCTCATATACAAATGTTCTCATTTTCAATCGAAAATATGTATTATTACCTTGCGTATTCAAAAAAATCTTAAACGGGTTTTTAATATTCAATGTTGTGTGTATTAAATTTCATATTAGTGATTAAAGTTCATGTTTGTGATATGAATTTAGCTATACAAGTGCAAGAACTTTTATTTCAGATACTCAGTTTGTAAATTTCATTTACCGTAGTATCGTAAATGTGTTGTAAACTTCATATCTTTTTTAACAGTGTAGATTGAAAGGAATGTAACGAAACGGATAGAAACGGATATGAATAATTATCAAAATTGAAATATTAAATTTATATTATAAATATAATTTCATAACAACTTTGTTGGCTATAATATAACAATATTTTTCATTGTATTCATTTATTTTAATGCGTAATAGTAACGTTAATATATGAAGTAAGTTCTTTATTGAAGTTCTTTATAAGTTAATATTGAAATTGCATTAGTCTAAAAAAAGAAATTGTGAAACGTTACACACGCCTTTTTAAGGAATGCCGGAGGAAATCTAGTTGCGATCCGTTCGACAAATTACCTTCGGCATGCGTCTAAAATGGTCAGCTCGGACGAATTATCGATCGTTAACACCTCCGTGCGAGCGAGCGCTGCTCGCAGAGTTTGTTTTTACTGGGCGCAAAAGCAGCCGAGAAAGGAACATGAAGATGAAGAAGGAGAGATCAGTACCCTGTGCATACCTACGTGCTATGTGCACGCATGTGCACGCGGCGCGTCCCATAACGCGACTACGTGTGGGCTCGTGAAGTGTGGGTTCGGCCGCCTTAAAGCGCGTGTCGTATTTGGCGATACATCGCACAAAACCCTTGTGTGGGTTCGCGCCGACGGACGGATGCTCGTGTTAGGCAAAGAAAATATCCGAGTGTTAACAAACAATCTCAGGGAAAGTCTAAAGAATTTTAACATACGCTGGGGTATATATTACAAAAATGTCTACTAGTGATCCTAATCATAAAAGTTTCCGGATTGGATGTTTGCGCGCACATGATAATTCGCTTAGTAAAGCTTAGCTCGTTTTCACTTATAGCGCGAGATCTATAATCGTTTTCCTCCAGAATACGCCTTGTTGGTTTCGACGACTCGTCACTTGACGATTCTGTGCACCTGTTTAAATGCGGTAGTTCGTGTAGGGACGCCGTAGATCGTAATAGGAAAGCGTTGTTTGCACGAGCCCACATTCGTTCCGTTCGTCCGTCACCCACACGCCACGCCGTCGCTTATTAAGGACTGCTATCGCGCGAGAGATATACGACGAAGAAGGAAAGGACACGGAGTCTCCTTAAGCCTACGCCGAGCTCTCGGCCCACTTCGAGCCGAAGAAGAACGAGATACAGGGCGGGCGGTAGGCGCTAAGAATGACCGGCCTACGAGCTGTCGTCTAATTAGGCGTTGTCGGGGTCCCCCTGTGTTTCTATCGAGATACAAGGATCGCAAAAATCTGCTTAAATTGGCGGACATTGATGGAATAGGACAACAACTCTATGTCAATGATTGCGCCTTATACAAGAGGTTCCACAATCAGATTATTGAAAAAGTTGATTCCAGATCGATCAAAGTGTGTTTCAGTACGTGAAACATGAATATAAATTTTGGACCGACCTATAACATTGTGCGTTATGACATGTGAATCCCGTGAAGGCAGTCGGTTGATAACGATGGATCACGAGGATGTACATTGCGAAATTCATCCCGCGATCCATCATGTCTCGGACCGTGCTCGAGCACATAACTTTTGCATAGATTAGATCGCAGCCGAGCGACGCGCCGATCTAGGTTCGCGATCCGAACTGAACAGCATTCTGACGCCGCACAAAGAAGCGGCAGCTGCTTGCCGATCGAGTCAATACTCGATACAGTGGTCGGTGCTGTTCTCTGACCAGTTTTGGAAGGGTGACGTCCCACCCCCTTTGCTGATCGGACCCCCGAAGCCGCTCGGTCCCGCGCATTCCTCTTACTTTTTATCGTCCGCGCGCCGGTATATCGCAAAGCATCCACGATCGAACGCCAATCCGAGAGATTCCGACGCTGCGCGCGGAGGGCTCGACGCTGGGATCAAATAAAGGCGCTTGTGCGATCGAAGGGTCCTACGAAAAAAGGGGGAGATATTAATAAGGTGACACTGTTCCGAGGAGCCTGCTGGCAGGAGGTAGACAGATGTCGCGGCCTCTTTTTTGGGGTTTCGATAGAATCAAATGTATCTCTGTGACATGGCTAGGATATATTCATATATTTATCAAATATTTAAACAGATTCTTTGATATTGGATATAGAATGAAAGTTCTGTTGCATTTTTATCGATACTTTTATTAAAATATTTTAATTTAACATCTTTATTCACTGTGAATAATTATCTTTCATGCGTTACAAATAATTAGAATAATGCGAGGCATTTCCGACGCTTATTGACATTTATTCAAAACAGAACAAGAACTGGTTCAGATTCGCATTTTTGAACAGCCGTCAAGCCGTGGGATACCGACACTCGCGGGAGGATAAACCAGATTTGTCCATTTGCGAAACCGCATTTTCATCCGCTTTTTGCCGCCGGATGAATTATCGAGACAGCGGGAACTTCGAGAGACAGTGACCCACGATCCCTCTTCTACCGGACTCCATTATTCTCCTTGTTCCGTCTTGACGTCACGGTCGCATAAATTTCCGACTCAGAACTAAATCCTACAAGTTGATTTATAATATATATGAAATACATTTTTAACAATCTTTATAGTTGGTAATGTACAAAATGCCATTCTTCTAATTCTTAGGACTAGAAAAAGATAAAGAGTAAGTTAAACCGAGATTAAAGTTAATCTACATTGGTGGAAATGGACATTAGTATATGATCGAAATATTAGTAGAATATCTTGCGAGTAATACTTAATAATACTTATTATAAATTAACTTGTAGGATTTAGTCCTGAGTCGGAAAGGACCACGCACTAATTATATGAAAAAGTAGCCCCCGTTAAAATCGACCAAAACTATGAAAAAGTGTACTTTGTATGATGCCGATCAAAAGTTCAAATGGGCACGACCTTCAAAATATGCTAGTTTTTAAGCTATGAGCCCATAAAGGTAATATCGGTGGGCTCATTTTTAGACAAAAATGC